>JACBAH010007723.1:0-61727 GCA_014282315.1 Neospermospora avenae | reverse complement strand
TGGTGGGAAAAGACTGCCTCGGCTATCTGAGCTGTGACAGTTTTGCTTGCCTGTGACATTCGCTTTCCCCGACAGTAAGCGAGCCCCGAGCGAAACTGGAGGTGGGCCGGCTAGTATATCCTCCGGGGTTCCCGCCACCGACTGCAGGCGGGCCGGGCCTTCTTCCGACCTAGGCACGCAAAGGTCCCCACGACATTTCTTTTGCCATCAAGACCACTCGCGTTGACATAGAGTACGCCCGAAGTGATACTTCCTTTCGCGATTAAACACGTCGGATGAAATCCACAGAGGAATTATTTTACCACGCTTCAAAATTCTTGAAACCAAGATCTTGACCGTGGGAGGGTGCACGCATGTAAGCATGTAACATACAGTATTTAGCATGCAACATGGTAGCATGGTACAGATGCAATGCACGTTTCCAAAGACACTACTAGCCCAGTTGAATAGAGCGTTCCACGGTGAGTAGTAGGATTTGCATTGATTTCAAGTCAGCCTCAAGCTCAATGACGCTTGTTCATCTGACCTGGCTTCTTGGACTTGCAGTACAATGAGCGCATCCCGGGTATCGTCAGAACTAGCAGTGCGGAGTCTGACGTGCAGCTGCACAAGTGGCGTCACGACTGCATGCAAATACGGATGGCTGAAATAAGCATCTATCTCGACTTGTGTCCCGGCAAGCGGCCGCCACTCCTGAGAAGCAAGAGAGAAGAGACTGGAGGGGACATTGAAAAAGGACAGACTAGAAAGATTGAATAAGCGACATCTAAAGGCTCAGCTTACATGCACACTACTGACTTTCTCTGAAGTCCGACAGGAGCTTATAAAGGTGGGCGAATGTCATATCTGGTGAAGAAAACAATAAAATTTTGACGTCTAAAGATGAGCTAGATGGTCAAGTGCTATGATAGTTGTCGGATTTTCAGTTATTACTTGAGCACTTTTCCAGTAATGTCCTAGACTATTTTCACGACTTGAGAAATTGATTAGTAAATGTCCTAATTTAATTTTGGGACTTTCAGTCGCCGAAGTTGTTCAAGTTTCACCGGTTATGACTTTGGCCCGCGTCATTAGTCAATTTGACTCACAAGGTTCTATGCAGCCCGTTCGAAGAGGACACGTCCAACTCCTAGTGTTAGATCTGCTGCGGTGAGCCTGCTCTGCAGTCATGGTTGCTTGCGTTCAGAGTCTTACTTAATGAGGAACGAAGCTCCGGATGGAAGCTTACGGTAGTGGGGGTGGGGTTGAGTCTACCGTTTCTAGATCTGTTTGTGAACATCCCCAGGTAATTTACCACATTTTCTGTCTGTTAATCATCGACTTATAAGAATCTAGCTCGTGTCACGGAAAGTAGCGGTGAAGGCATAGTGCAGGTGGAAGTGTCACTTTGTAAGCAGCCTTGAAGTGTGCGAGAACAGGACATAAGACTGATAAGGTGGAAATGTGGCTAGCATTGTCGCGTGATCTGTAGATCTGGGCACGTGTTTGCGTGATAGGATGCCAGCACCGTTTCTGACTGTTGCACAACATACATTCACTTTAATTTTGTGTTTTGCAAGCATTTTTTGTCTGCTCTTAGTGACATGTGGTTGATTGGTCCATGAGCTAGCCATGAATACATATGAACACTAGGACAAGGGATTCGAGGCTGGCAATTTCATATCCAGGGAAGTGATGGTCTGTTTACCTTAGTAACATCATCACATTCTCGTTTGACATGGAAGGATCACTTTGGTATGTTGAAGCGTTTTGCCTGGGCCGAGACGAAGTTTTCCTGCCTTAGGTAACGGACGTACGACTAAGGTGGTAATAAGATCGGGTCATGCTTTCGGGATGACTGGCCGCGTTATGTGTCAGGCACGGGAGCGTTTTGTGGCCGAATGTCATCGTTAGTAGGTGAAGCTTAGGGAAGTAAGATGCGCAGTCGATCGGCAGCGAGCTTGACTGAAGTATGACATCGAACTTGAAACATTGATGAATTAGTAAGTTCCTTATCGATTGCTACGCAAGAGACACGAAAGGAATCTTGACTTCTTTTTAATAGAACAGGCAAATCGCGCAATAGTCTACTCTTATTCTAGCACAATATTTGCGGGTAGTAGCATATAATCTGTAGAAAAACAATCAATCGTTGGAGATTACATCTATCTTTACTATAATCGAGGAGTTGATTTCTGTATTAGGATAACTCAGACTCGAGTTCTCAAATAAGTACAGAAGTCTACTTATTAGGAAATTATCTTTTCTTACACATGATATTTAAGGTAATCTGAATATACTCAGAGTACTAAAGTCAAAAAATTTGCTCAACTCACCAATACTCAGTGTACTTCAATAACATTGATCACGCTTATGCGCCTAATCTCAACCTGCCTCGCTCCTTAGATCATCAGGTGTAGCCCACCGGGTATTTATCTCTATTTTTTGTCCCAACTTACTAGCTAATTCTAGCACCTGGAGCAACTACATAACGGATATAAACATTATACTTGTGGGACGTACCTTAACTACATTAGTTGCTTAAACCATTTTATTACCTGACAGCGTTTTCCGCCTAGTATGTATTCCAAGCAGTCACGGCGCGCCGCCTATTATCATGGATAACAAGAGGCTGATACTCAGCTCCCAGGTGAGTCTTGGGGAGCTGACGTGATCAGCTTGATTCTTTAGGGATCTTGAGAATATTGTCCTTTGAATGAAAGCAGTGCTCTAGTTTGCAGACCTCGGGACCAATCACAACACAATTACGTATATTTGATTTTGCTTCACCGTAAACTTATGAGAAATTGGCTACTCCATCCAAAATTGCTATAAAAGGCACTAGATCAGTGTAGTAACCGATGTATGGGTGATCGTCAGCAAGTTCCAGCTGTTTTAAATAAGTCATTTGAATTATACAGTGATTAATTCGAGGGGTAGTGACTGAAGCGTTAAGATAGTGGAACTGCCCTGCAACTCTAGTTGCACATAGATATATAACCGCATGTACCACGCAATCAGAACCAAAATTCTCAGCGTAAGTTTTTCCATGCTTACGATAGCCATTGGTCGTTTCGGTAAAAGATGCATATGCACTTGGGCAATGGTTTACCCCTTAGCAAAACGAAGCGAGAAGCTCGCTTAGATCTCCAACGTAAACAAGCCGTCCTTGTTAAATTAGAGGTAAAGACGAGTATTCAGAATTCCAATCGCATTCCATATATCTGTCCGAGTTTTAATCGCTATATCACATTATAAGCTTCACATAATATAGTCGGAAGTTCAAGCCCTGCATTAAATCACGAGCTCAGACTAAAAGCTTCCTCGTTCTATGTGATGACCCGGAGAGTCAGTTTAGAGAGCCGTCTAGACAACGAGACTATAATACTATCTCATTCCGCATAAGATATAAGAGAGCTGAGGTCAAATTCTAAGCGAGATATAGTAAAATCAAAACAATTAGTCTAAGACTAATTGAATAAGCATCTTATAAATTCTGCTATTGGCTGGCTAGACTAGAAATACAAGACTGTCTAGAATTTTTCTATCATTAGCGCAATTATAATCCAGCTGACACGGAGTGTCTATCACGATGTCTGAACTACATACTAGCAGGAGTGATACTGCGTCAGTTGTTGTAATGGGTACGTGACAATAGTCGGTAATATATACACGATGTCAAGGTTCTCGAGGCAGACGACAAGACTCTGCGGAAGTATGCGAAGTTGATCTCGATGGTAGAAGAGGAGCAGTGCCAAATCATCAGACCCAGTCAGCTCAATGCGAATAAGCTATGTCTGCATTCGCTATCTGTGCGATCTCCTAGAATAAGTGTCGTATGGCTAACTTCAATAGTCGCAGATACATCAAACGAGGAAGCTGGAAATATCGTCCTCGATAACTCAATAATAAGCAAATGGAAGGATTGCTATCTACGCTAATATAGGAATTTACTGTTCTGGTTGCTACTAAAGAATAGGGAACCTGCAGGAAGGAGATACTTTCCTAGCAAGATTCGATACAAAATCTATCGGTACCGCCTTGTGCCTAGCGATGATCTCTATCTCGATCCCATCTCTCGACTAATCGGAGGCACCGTGCATACGAACATCCTTCGAACATGTAAGATTATCCACAGAGAAGCTTCCAGACTGACCGCATACGAAACAGTCCTTTTCGTTAACGTTGAAGATATCTATCACCTTGAGATAGACGTTACATACACTCCAAAGTATGACGAGCTAGAGATGCCACGAAAGTCCATCTGGTGGCACAATCCACTGTCAGTGATTAGTACAGTAATTGTAGGTGGAAAAGGCAGGCGATATAATTCAAGACTTTTGGACGGATACATGGAGCCTCATATTCTCGCCCAATTCCGCAACATCAACTTCACTTGGGTGAGTTTAGAGGTCAAGAGTAGATCGTTGCTTTTACCTGAAACGCCAAGAGCAGCTTCTGTATTACGGAAGAGGCCCTCAGAAACCTGGGCAGCGTTTCATGAAATTCTGAAAATTGTTTACATCCCAAGGATTCTCGCCAGAATCCTCAATAACTCTCCACGAACTAAACATATTGATGTAGCCATTCGGGTCGCTGGTCTGCCTGATGTTGCTCGACGGAGAAACATCACAGCAATCGCAAACGAATGCCATTTTGAAAGCACATCAGCTCAGCATGGATGCCTTGGATTACCAAGCCTTCCACAGGCTGCAGATATTGACGAATGTTCGTGAGTTTCGCCCTACCATAGAAATCTCCCCCGAATCAAAGCATGGCATACAGTCTTTCTTGGCAGGCACAGGAATGGCTCTTCTGGGCCAAGCGTCAGGTGGAGTGACATTATGAGGACTCTATCGGAGCAGCTTATCAAGCTATCAATGTCCCTCCAAAGCACTCTGAGCTACAGATGAGAGCCTTCAGTTTAGTTTCTATGCCGTTCCTGTGGAAGGATGCGGATGTAGGCGAGAATCCGCCAGAGAAGTCCCACGCTCGTCCTGATCGTTGAATTCTTGAAATGAAAGATTGGCTTCGTATGCCGTTTTTGAAGCCCAAGAAAGGCCGAGTTGATCATACAGCGCACGAGGATCCACCTGAGTCGTTCCCGTCATTGATACCTCGGTACTCGCTTCACACGCTCTTCTCATGTCAGGTACCATGTCTGAGTTGCTGCGATGGAGACCAATCAAAGATTTGTAATTGAGGAGATACGAATATTGAATGTACATTCTCTTTCTGTCACACTGGCTTTTCGATGACTAATTGAGTCTAGCATCAGTGAAGAAGTGCCGACTTCAATTTGGATCCAATAATAAGCATACATGGTAGAAGTACAGCACGTCTTTAGCAATAGACATAACGAAAGTGAATAATATAACGATAGAGATCACGGAACGTCGCTTATCATAGCAACAACCTAACACGAGTACACAACGATTTGGATGTCAATGATGCAGAGACTCCGAATGCTTGAAGTTACTCGGATGAACAGCCATCATGACTGGGTTCATTAGACAATAGGAATCATGTCGTTCGGAGAGGTGAGGGTGCCAAGCCTTGCTGAGTTTGGGTCAGCACGGGTTCGCTGCATTCCCGTGGTCGTTATCTTTCGCTGTGCATGCTGACTTGGTGGGCGATGCAAAGTAAGAGTGGGAACGTTAGCACACAAAAAGCAGAGAAAAGAGCGAGATCGAAAGCGGACAAATCGCTCGAGTTTTTTTGATAAAGTCGAATGGAGAATAATTTCTGGCCATTGCTAATCGCCTCTCCAAATTCAACCCTGTTGCTCAATCATCGTTCTATTCAGAGAAAAATCGCTCCTGGCCATGTACTTGAAGAAATTCTTAATGACATTATTTTCCTCGGACATGCTTCTCCCACTTCTTATTGCTGCGATCCATGTCTGGGACGAAACGAGGTGTATGTTTGATTCGCAGTTATCTCGGGATCATGATTGAGTGAAAACCCCGCAACTTCCGAGTCAGGTCGATTGGGTCAACGACTCGCGCAGTGTCATAGCCGATTCACCTCCATCAAGCTCGGGACTCTCGCTTAGTCCCGAGCCAACAGGAAGGGTACTGGCTATCAGAACTCGCCAAGTGACCAAAGACAACTTGGCACGCTTTGAAGCCTTGGGCTTGGACTCTTGACCGAGACAAGCAACGCCATGTCCGTCCTTGAAGAGCCTCGTCGCAGGGGCTTGATACATCACAGTCATGACTTTCGGTATTTCCTCCAGGAGTCGAAGATTCTTATAATTCCTTTGCTCTTACTGATGATGGTGATGATGATGATGATGATGACTGCTATTTCCAACAACCGAGGACGAGTCGCCCGATGGGAAATAATTTCCCCTTCTTTGAGCTTTTCAACGCGTATCCACGTGCCACCAGGAACATACTGGAGACCTCAAAAAGTTCCCCAACGACCCCGTGGGCAGATCGCTATCTCCAGAGGTACACGAAACAGGAACTTCTGGCCTAACCGCGGGTCGGACAAGTTCGCTCCATATCTATGGAAACATATAGCCGCTCGCTACTCGAGCACAGCGGAGCGGGCTTCACGCCGATCTCCACATGACGCAGCTTTTAGTCTACGGTCCGATTTCAGGTGGAGCATTGATGGAGCCTCAAAAAGCTTTTCGCTATGCAGAGCGATACACTGTGGATCATTTGGACGAGCCGCAAGGATTTCTCGAACCGTAGTGAGGTATTTGCAAAGATTCGGTCGGGCTCCTGCTATGGAGCTTCGGCTGGAGGTTGGCCGTCTGACAGACAAATTCTGGAGATCAAGCTTGCAAATTGCACACCGTATATTTGCCGACAGAGATACTTGTGGGGCCCCGAGGGGACAATCGAACTTGTTGTGTCTAGGATGTACTTGTGATGATGTCTGAGTAAATGCTCTGGTGGGTAAATGTAGGGCTTTGAGGGTTGGTGCGAAGATTCTCTTTAAGACTCTTCTTTCTCTCTCACTTCGAGGAGCTCCTTTCATTCTTTTTTCCAGTATACTCTGCACGTTGTTGCAAATCACCATGACTCTCCGCGGTAAGAAGTTGTCTGTTGCTCAGTTAGCGCTGGTCGTTGCACCTAGTTTTATTCTCTTTGGCTACAACCAGGCTGGTGTCGGAGGACTTTTATCTGTAGGTCGACTCCGAATTAACGACACTCAATCTGAATTAAATTGTTAATTTGTGCAGCTACCTGACTGGACTAAAACTTTCCCTGAGATTGACACCAAGCACACTACTGGTGCTCAAAAATCTCACAATGCAACCATTCAAGGAACCGTTGTCGCAACCTTCGTCCTTGGTGCTCTCGTTGGATCTCTTGCTTGCATGAAGATTGGAAACATGCTCGGCCGTCGCAAGAGTATTTTCCTTGCCGCCGTACTTACTCTGATTGGCGAGGCATTGTGTACTTCCTCATTCGTACTTGCACAATTTGTTGTGGGCCGAGCCATCATCGGACTCGGAATCGGAATTCTTTCGGCCACAGTCCCCGTCTGGCAGGCAGAGTGTAGTTCTGCTGCCAACCGCGGAAAGCATGTTGTACTTGATGGGTTATTTATGACGTGAGTTTCACGTCTTTCATTGTTGATCGCTTATTGACAAAATCCTAGATTAGGCTTCACACTCGAATCCTGGATCAATCTTGGAGCATCGCAGATCAAAGAGGGACCAAATGTCTCCGCCTCGTGGAGAATGCCGCTGGGTATCCCTCTTGCGCTTTCGCTTTTGTTGATGGCTACCATTTTCACGATGCCGGAATCTCCAAGATGGCTTATCAGTATGAATCGTGTCGAGGAAGCTCGCACGGTTCTTGCTAATCTGAAGGACACCTCCGAGACGGATCCGATTATCACTGCCGAAGTCGAAGGTATCCAGTACTCGCTTGAGGAATCGACTGTTAAGAAAGCAAGTATTGCGGATATGTTCACGATGGGTCCTGAGAAGCTGTTCTACCGATTTTGCCTATGTATTCTGCTTCAATTCTACCAACAGATGTCTGGAAGTAATCTTAGTAAGTTCCCGGAATTTTCTTTTTCTCTTCAAGATTCTTTGCGACCCTTGAAGACAACCCTCTCAAAATCTGATTATTTGTATCCGAGAGGCTAATAACCTTGCTTACAGTCTCTGTCTACGCACCGATCATCTTCGAGCAGAACCTCGGCCTCGATGGCCAAACTGCAAGAATTTTGTCTGGAGGAACTTTGACCTGGAAGTTCTTGTCCAGTTTCGTCGCCTTTTTCACTATCGACCGCTTCGGCCGACGAGCACTGTTCATGTTCAGTGGTGTTGGGTAAGAGTCATTCCAACAGACTCCATGTTCGATTCTAACAGGAATACAGAATGGGTAGTTGTATGCTGGCTTTGGCCATCGCTACTTCGTTCCCAACTTCGGACAAAGCTGCTGGAATTGCTAGCGTATTCTTCGTCTTTGCCGTGAGTGCCTCCAGTAATTTTGTATGCATGCGCTAATTCATGTATGCAGTTCAACTTCTTCGTCCCAATCGGGTTTCTCGGCGCCAACTTCTTGTACTGCGCTGAAGTCGCTCCTGTCAAACTCCGAGTCAGTATGGCAGCAATTTCAACAGCCAACCACTGGCTCTGGTTCGTGTCCCCAGTCCTGCCATATCTCACAATTCTAACGCAAGCCCTAGGAATTTTGTCGTCGTAATGGCCACGCCCGTTGCCATCGCCAGTATTGGAAATTACTACTTCGTCCTTTTCTGCGTTGTCAGTTTCTGCATACCGCTCTCCGTATATTTCTTCTACCCAGAAACTATGGGTCAAAGTCTCGAGCAGATCGATGCAGTGTTCCGAGACAACAAGACACCGCTCGCTATTGTTCGTGCAAGTAAGCTTATGGCGAAGGGTGATGTAGAAGCTATTTTCAGGGAGAAGCAGGAAGAAAAGAGAGTGGAGAATGTAATTGCTGAGGACAGTGGGAAGAGTGTTTGAGCTGGACGTGTGGCGCTGAGAGAGAGGAGTTCATAGACATGTCGATGCTATGAATCTTATACTTGATAACGTAATTTCCGTTCTGTCTCCTGTGATCATTGTTTTTCTAGTCCAGAAAAAGTCTCCCTGATAGTTAAGTGGTATTGCCGCACTGCGTGGACCAGAAAGGAGACCAACTGCATGTCAGTGCTTGATGCTCAAACTCTGTCTTTGTCTTGTGTTTCGGGAGCCAGTCAGAGAAACCAAAAGAGCTTGAAAGCTTTTGCACTCCGAAATATATTCCAAGATCTCGTTTTTGGTTCTTGATAGCCGGGATCATGTATTCAGCTCCATTTCACATCTATCAACACAAAAGTCTTGGTCGAAAACTTATGTTCATCTCATCATCTACAGGCGGCTCAGATGTCAAATAATAATTTGCTCCTGGCAAGGATTTCCCGAATAGAGATCGAACGCCGATGCATGCGATGCGTCATTCCCCTTCTCGATCCCAAGTGTTCGGAACCATCCGAGATATGCATCATTTTACCGAGTCAGAATCGTGAATTCTATACGACAACAAATAAATGGGCAGGGTAGAGGCTTGCGCCAGTTGTATCAAGAATAATGCCATAAGCCACGGACTGCAGTTTCAATCTGAAACCATGCCATGCGAAAGCTTCCATCTGATCATTCGACGTTCATAACGTTGAGATCGCCCAAATAATTTTCGAGTCGCTTGGAATTGTTTTTCTCGGTATTGATAGACATCGTCATATGTGATCCGAGGAAAATCCGGAGATGTCAACACCAGCTTTAGTGCCTGATCTGACAGGGAAATCGGTATACACTACTCCGCCGCCAAGTCCGAGAGCGTTTCCCGTTCATGGTTCTTTTGAAAATCCAGAGGGTAGAAACAGCGAAGATCTAGGAACAAAGGATGAAGAATTTGAATCCAGTGCTAGTGCTATCAACAGTCTCTCGCAAATCGCCTCAAATGGTTCTCCTCCGGCCAATAGATCAAGTCAATCGGAAAATGCGCCCACTGTACCGCCAAGACCCATTGGACGAAATAAAACACCTCCTTCTGTAAAGGATGAAAAGCCAGAATTGCCACCCAGATCAGTCGGCAGAGAGATCCCACTCGTATCAAAAGTAGAGAAAGAAGCTCCGCCACTCCCGACTCGACCTCCAAACCACCCAACGAGACCAGCACCAAAGCCAACGCCAGACCTTCCAACAAGACCAGCGCCTATACCTTCAAAAAAACGTTGTACTGTGCCACCACCAACAATTCCAGAGGAATCGATAGAGCATAGTGGAGAACCTGCAGTGAAATATAGTAGGCAGCCGGAGAAGCTGATGGCATACCTTATTCCTCTGCCTAAACCGAATCTCAGAAAGAATCTGGATAGAGAAGATGATTTACCACAGGTATGACTCAATATGAACCATACTTAATGTTGATTTCTAAAGCTGACATCTGCAGCGATATTTACTATATACCCCACCCCACCCGCATTTTTTGAAGCCTGCCAAAGGCGTCAAAGAAAGTAAGAGACACATGGGTCGAAGAAAGCTTCAAGAACAGGTATGTGAGATTGGATTGTACTTTTCAAGCGGAATGAGCCTGACTAATATTGGCGGGTAAACAGGTTGAAAAGGCGAAGAAATACGATGGGAAGACGTTCTCGTGGAGAGGCCTGCATAGCAAAGCAACAACAGGAGTTATGTGGGGAGTACACAGAATTAGGGCTACGGATCTCGTTTTCTTAGGCCGGATCAAGAATAAAGGTAAGCACCTACTGTGCATCTTAAAGTGCAGATAAATCCGTGTCTCGCTTGCCAGTTCTCGGCTAATGAAAACACAGAAGTCGACGAAATCGTTCTTGTGTATCCCGACAATGTCACACATACCATTCCGGAAGTGCGCGAAGAGTTCATCGCCCAAGTAACACGTACCAAGAGACGAGCAGCGAAGGAGTCCGTCATATCGACCTTCCTACTCCCCGTGGCTCTCGTGATCGACACTTTCGCAGCGGTCATTTGGCCTTTCGGTGGCCTATTTGAGATCGATGCAGTCTGGTGCTACTCTGCTACAAAGGGCTGGCATACTTCTCGCAGAATCACCAAACGCCTCGGAACGCGCGAGTCGAGATTCAAAGAGTATGGTGGCAAAGAACGAGATTTGTTCTTGAGGTTTCATCAGGATGCGGATCTTGAGATATTGAGGAGGTATGTGGCTGAGGCTTGTCATAAGAAGAACCCAGCTATGTTTGATAGTATTGGTGTACCACCTACGGAGACGGAAGTTGCCAAAGCGATTGGTTGGAAACCTGTTGTGAGAGGAAAGACAGGCGGAATGAGGGAGGAGGGAGAAGGGGAAGGATTTGCTTTGGCGGACGAAGATTGGCAGAGGGTCGTGTTTGCGGATGATTTGAGGGTTGTGGCTCAAAAGGGTGCACGGAGCTGGGAAAAATGGGGTAGGAGATTTGAGAAGAAGCCTGACAGAGCTTTGAAGAAGTAGAGTTATGGAAACGCGATGCCGTGGTGCTTAAGCAATATTTTACTGATAATTCTAGACAAAGACCGCGCATGGACATTTAAAAGCAGCAGATAGAATTTGATTGCGAAACAAAGAAACAGTTAAACAAATCAGAGTCACAATACTCCATTGTATGTTCATCTTGGAGTGACAGGAAGTATTCGATATACCGCGTTACAGGTGTTTCCATAACAGGACATATTGTAAGAAAATGTTCAGTGGCACAGGAGTATGGAGACTATCAGGTTTCTTCGGTATTATCACTCAGAAACCAGCAGAAACACGTTCAAACATCTAGAACTCCTAGTGAGTATACATGCATTTTTGAGCTTCAATTGTACGACTTCATTGCTTCATATAGCTAGAGAAGTGATTAACTAGCTGACGCATACGACCACAGACTGGCAAGAACATAAACTGGCGAGAAACGAGCATCTGCTATGGTGAGACATACCAATCTCAAAATTACTGTTTCCAATCTCAAAAGAATACTGGCTCCTGCAGTTCACCGTCCCTCCGGAGCTTGACTACCCCCACTCATGATGTCTGCCTCACGGCCCGGGTTCAATTCGGCTTCGAACCCTGCGAGGTTTTTGACTTTTCTCAAACGGAGGAGCCGATCGGAAGCAAGAACTTCTTAAAATCGTCTCAATCATGATAAACAATAAGCCAAGGGTCCCGACTTCGTGATTGGTGCTTCAGCATCCACATCTTATCACTCACGTACCTGGCTCGATCTGATCGGCCTCTAAACAAGGCCTGAAAATTTAAACACATTTGTTTATATGAGAAGCAACCCCTCAGAAGAAGATGTTGTCTACTATCCCACCTATTCTATGTCCTTTTCAAGACATCTTTTCCAATCATGAAATTCGTCGTTCGATCATTCGCTGCGGGTTCTTTGGCCATGGCAGTTCGGGCTGTACCATACTCATGTGAAAACAACACTCATGAAACAGGATTGTCACACTGGCCATCAGCACAAGCTACAGCTCTCGACCGCATGATAACTCTCAACGCCAACAAGTCAAACTTCGCTGTTTTCGACGCCGATAATACCATCTGGCGATATGACATCGAGGAGTCCGCTTTGCCATACCTAGAGAACTTAGGAGTCATCACTCGCGCTACCCTGGATCCTTCGCTGAAGTTAATCGATTTCAAAGATACCGTCAACTATACCGAGACTCTTTACAGCTATTACAGCCGTCTTTGCGAGATTGATGCCGCAGTCTGCTATCCATGGGCTGCACAAGTGTTTTCCGGACTCACCATCCGAGGATTAAAAGCACATATCGACGACTTGATGGTTCTTAACACCACAATCCCCACATCGTACTGGGACGGGGATGTGATTGTCCAGGAGGAAATCAATCCGCCAAAAATCTACAGTGGTCAAATTGAGCTCATCAAGAAGCTTGCGGCGAATGGTATCACACCATACATCGTCAGTGCCTCCAACGAAGAAGTCGTGCGAATGGTCGTATCAGACCCCAAGTACGGTTTCAATATCAAGCCTGAAAATGTTCTCGGGGTGTCAATCGTGATGAAGAATATCACCACTGGGGCTCTCACTACCTCTCGCAAACAAATCGCCGATGGCATCTACAACCAAACCGCCAACCTGGATCTAGTACTCGGAACGTATTTGTGGACGCCGGCTACTTGGTACGCTGGCAAATGGGCCGCTGTCTTGACTTATATTGATGCGTGGAAGAAGCCTGTTCTCGCGGCTGGAGATACTCCAGGCTCGGATACCTACATGCATTTCAATGTCGATATTGGGAAGGGAGGTGTGCATTTATGGGTTAACCGGACGCTTGAAAAGTATGAGGCGCTTCAGACATTAATCGCTGAGGCTGCAGAGGGGCAGGCTACGAATAACTTGGCAGTTACTGCGGATAAGAACTGGGTTGTTGTCTTGCCCGAGGATGTGTTATAATCTGGAGTAATATTTTGTAGTTAGTGCCGCCATCGGAGGTTTTCTGGCAATGGGTGAAGTGTAGTGAGGGAGACCCAATGTGTCTTCCGAACCCTTCTATGCCTCGAGCAGTTCCTTATCGAGATATTCCTTTTCGAAATCACACCATCCCTACTCCCGCTCTAACAAAACTTCGCTACTAGCACCCTCCTTGGCCTTGAACAATCCAAGTAGCAACCGTAAGGTCCACTACAAAAAGTCTCTTCGCATACCAATACCTAATTATTGGTTGTTACGCCGCATGTGGTACAGAGTAAGGAAGGTGGTTCGTGATAGTTGTCTGCCGATAACTTAAACCTTCTGACTACCGCAAGGTAGTATCAGTCCCAAGGAAACTCCCGCATGTGGTTGCTTTTGTTTATGTGCACGTTAGACTCGACTCGCTTAAATAGGCCGGAACTTACCTTTTACTGTCCGCGACACAATAAGCTACCAGACGATTTTTTGCAAGAACTCAATAAGGTTTCGGGTTCGCTTTGATCATTATATGTGAGCTTACCAAAGATTTCCTGATTATTGCTGCGCACAATTTGCTACGGTGATCATGCAGAGTATTCCTATGATTGTTACGTATATTGTGAAGTGAGATGTTTTCAGTGACCAGAACCTGGCCATTATTTTAGATTAACCACTTTTTGAACCACCTAGGAACGACACAAGTCAGAGATAGAGTTACAATCATAAATTCCAGGTCCAAAGCAGACAAGCTGAACAACGCTATGAAGCTGGATTGTTGCTCTGCTTCTGCCAGGTCCACCTGAAGCCAGAGCGAGGAAGTACTCCTAAAGTTCCTGTGTCGATGAAGAAAAAGAAAAAACTTTATGCTATCCAAGCAGAGATAATTTGCAGGGCTGAGATTGATCCGTCTTTGTACAAAACAAGAAGATTTTGCCATTTGCTGGCAATGGGGTGGAAGTCAGCTCCACATTACCAACGAGGGGCTCACATCTGCTTGCCTCCAATTTATTGCAGATTTGGCTTACCTCCTGATTCTTTTTCAATTCCAGATTATCTTGATCGTAGGGAAGGCTTGGCGTGCCTTCCCTTGCAGAATTTAAGGCAGTAACGCGCACCGGGTAAATCGCAACGTCCAACCACCTCGCAGTAGCACGCGTAAGAATGTCATCCACATCATCGGATCATCTCGACTGCGCCACCACGCAGAAGATTCACTAGCATCGATTTTGATCTTTACGGACGCCTCATGAGCTGCTGACTTGCTCTCGGAAGTGATTGCCTGATTGATGCGCGCTGCTATTGGCTGCTATAATCGCTTTAGTATGGCAAGTTGTCGTGGCGCACCATGCTACACTGTCTGTGCCACTATACTATCTGATTATTCGCTCTTAATAGAGATATAGACGAGGTGCAGCAGAGCTATATTTGATGAAGCAGGGCAGTATCAATCTTTGGTCGATAGAAGAGTCGAGGAAATCGACATAAGATGCCCTCACCGCATTGTCACATTTCATACATCAATAGACACGCAGATTCATCTCCTATTCACTTGAATCACATCTCTCGTCACCACTAATTTGAATTGATAGTCTCGTCACCCAACCAAGTCCCCGAGCCGTCCTCGAAATGAGCATTTCTGATTCCAAGGCCCTTTCAAAGGCTAAGGAAATTCTCAGACTGGTACCTGACAGGAAGACTCGCTATTTTCAGGACATTCCGGAAGTACAGAAGTCAGAAGTACCTATTGCTTCTTTGAAGCCTTCTGATCTGACCGGAGAACTTGTACCAATTGCTGTGGTACCGCCTATAGAATCAGGAACTTCTAGTACGCACTTCACCCGCCTCCAAGTCGTTTACATAGCATTCAACAAATACAATCAATCAACTAAGCTGACTGTGATATCACAAAGTGTTTCCCAGGTGCTTTGACTCCCGTTCAGACTATACTCGTGCTCGTGTAATGCCACTTTATCAGAACTAACTTTTCACTTCTCCATAGCGAAACAGTTGTATACAAAGAAGATTACCGCGACATGGTCGTTTCAACCCTGCCTGGCCAAAACCTAATCAGACCACTGCCGCTTTTCTACATAGTCATAGGCTTTACTTCAGTCAAGATCAATAAGGTTATCACTAAAACTGGCCTCTCGGACGCTGAGAATTCTATAATTCCCATGACGTTACACCACGGGCCCGACAAGACGGGCCCGATACTAGGCTTCGTGGAGTCTATTGAGAGGAACACGAAAGCGACTATCTTCAATACAGCGTACGATCCCGAAGCAGAGTTCAAGACTACGATACTAGATATTGGAGCGCGTGAGTAGCCTGTTTCTTTCCTATGACATCTTCATCTCACCATCTTTACGAGCTCGTTCTGATTCATTTTCTTTGAAGTACCAACTCATTAACTTTTTTCCCAGACATCACCAAACAGTATTGCGACTTTACGTTCTCAGTGCCATCAGCACTAGATCCTAGTGTGCCTGAAATGCAAGTATTTCGATGGAAGCAATGCGAGCACCACCCCGCGGTCCTTTCACTATGCAGCGACCGCGTGCTGCCAGAGCATGACTGGTGCTTGCTCGACCGCCAGAACGAGCGCGGGATGTGTCTTTTCAAACTCGGAGCCGAAAAAGACGTGGCAACTGCAATAAAGGCGGAAGAATCCAAAGGCAAGTTCTGGGGTATGGGAAAATCGAAGAAGCCAAAGATCGAAGATGGAGAGGTGCTGGCCGTTTTCGTGGCGGGCAAGTCGCATAGCTGGAGAAATCCTGTCAAGGTCGGTACAATCTTTGCAACATTTTCCTTCCATAGACTGGTACTTAGCAGTCAATCCGGTTTTCTCCTTATCTTCATAAGCTACTCTATAAGCACTCTCAGAAAAGGTATGCTGACTCGACGTCTGCGCTGCAAGATCGCTGCGAGGATCAGGTGGTGCGACAACGAGGTGTGGAGTGAGCAGCTGAAGCTGGCTGCTTTCTTGGCGGTCATGACCTTCGGGGAGAAGAGGTAGGTATCCTTACATGACCGGCGTCGAGTGCTTGCTAAAGCTTTAACAGCAGGAGGGTTGGAACCGGCGGCGGACTCTAGGTTGCGTTCAAGTGAACTACGGTTGCGATATACTCGCAATTGCGTAATTTGTGTCCGATGATCTGTAGTAAATTCATCTGTATTAGTCACTGAAATCATCAAGTTTTCATCTCATTACTCGCTCAAGTATCTGTCAAGTCTTCTTGGGGGAAAAAACACTTGCCACCACTCATTTGCCAAGTGATTTGACTCGGTCAAGTTCCTCAACGACTATATCAAAGCACTCAATTTCGGGCAAGCGGGAGTCTCGGACTGGAATCATCTTTCTCAGGTGCTAATACGAGAATCTGACGATAAGAGCTCTGGAATATTTCACTGTAAGCTCTTGTTCTCTACTTCGAGCGGCGTTGCACTACCACCTTCCTTTCAATGTGTTACGCGAGGACAGACTAGGTAGCTACATGTTTTTGTCAAAAGCCACTCTAGTCCAGCAGCTCTAGTCCTGACTTCGTCACACGACCCCCGAAAAAACATCTCAATCTTGGCAACTTGAGGGTATTTGAGGTAAATATACTTCTTGATTAGAGCTAGTGCGGGGCACGGCTTGGCGCTTCTTGTAACAGAGAGCCGCGGATACTTTTCTTAATGTACGTACCAGAACGCGTTACCCGCAGATCATAAACTCGACACATCAAGCCACACGCTATGAGGATTACCTATTAAAGATTTGGATTAGATTTAGCATGCTGGTTTCCGCAGGGTTTGAGGCTGAATTGCAACGCAAATCAAACGACCTACCAGCTGCCTCAGGTAGCGGAGATGACCAGAACGATGCCGAACAAGCACACGTTGCACTACTCATAAACGATGAAACTTTCGATGATGAGGATGATTCTCCACCACCCTTTTGTTCTCGGGGTAAGAGGTGGTGGAAGATTTACCTTTTGCATTTCCTCTTCATGTGGAATTCGAGGACATTCGAGTTCGTTTCGGTAAGAATTGCTTGGTACACATTTTAAGCATTGCTAAAATCCATAGATAATTCTAGTCGCCTCAGCTTTTCCAAATAATCTGACAGCAGCTTCGATACGGTACTTTAACGAATGATATCAAGATCACGTGCATCAGCTAATTTATACAGGGGAATAGCTTCAACGCTCTCGACTATCCTCTTTGCCTCAGCTGTGGGATCATGGATTGATAAGTCTTCGAATAGAATGTTACCACTGCGAGCGGGTATCTTGATCAATCACAGTTCGATTATCATCATTTACCTGATGTGGTTGATTTGGCCGGCCTTCGCAGAAAGCAATTTCATGTTCGCAAAGAATGCATTATTCGGACTTATAATTCTACTCGACATTATCCAAACATTAAGTGCGGCAGGAAATAATCTTTCCATTACTCGGGACTGGATCCCGGCGCTGGTCGCCTCCGAGAGAGCGTCAGAATACACTTTGACTCATGTAAACGCTGTCATCGCGAGGGTCAATTTATCCTGCAAAGTCGCATCTCCCCTATTGCTACCACTCATAGTCTCAGTCTTTTCAAGAGCTACTTGGCTCTTGATTGTAATTTTGACTACGAGTTCAGTGTGGGCTCTTGAGATGTATGTTTTACGTAATATCTCAACAGAGCACCCTCAATTACGGTCTCCCAGGACACAGGAGTTGTCACCACATTTCTCAATAGGGCTTGGGGCCGACGTGATCAAGCAAATGACTATGATGGGAACAGCCAGACGACTACTATATCATGATCCAGCTCAACGCCTTCAGCATTTCTTCTCGATTCCGATCTGGCCAGCATCGTTGTGTACGGCATTTCTCTACCTTACAGTACTCGTATATTCAGCGCCTCTGATTACATATCTGCTTCAGAGTGGAATGCCTTTGCAGACTGTGACGATTGCAAGAGCGTCTGGAAGTCTCATGGGCTTCGTTGCAACCTTCACAACTCCTCTTGCTAGTCAATATCTTACAAGGAGGGCGGGAGGGAAAGGCATTGTGCCGAGGCGACTTAGCTCTTGGGGTATAATTGGGCAATTCATGTCACTTGTAAGTCTGTTTCCAACTAATTGATACAACCCACTGACCCAAAAGGTTCCCGTCGTACTTGTCCTCCAGAAGCTTTCACCAAGTTCCAACAATAATGCCGATAAAGCTACGGGAACTGTATCGCAAGCAAATCTCACCACTATTGTCCTACTTTTTGGATTCTTGTCCTTATCCAGACTCTTCCTTTGGACTTACGCGCTGATGGAGCAAGAACTTGAACAAAGTGAGGTCCCTGTCTCGCAGCGCTCAACTTTCTCAGGCACGGGACAGGCTATCTGTTCGTGCTTCGATCTACTGCATTGGTTCGCGACTGTGGCTTGGGGTAGACCGGAACAATTCAAGGGTCTCGCATCAGCGAGTTTGTGTGTGGTTGGGGCCAGTGCATTGTGGTTTTGGATCTGGACCCGAAGGAGCTGAATTGCTTTGATTAGAAGAAGCGATGCCATTTATCGACAGAAATCCCTAGGAGACTCAGAATCATACCGTGTAGTGCGAGGGCTCTACAAGAACCTCGAAAGTTCAAGATTAAGCCTGGCAACATTTTATTGATCATCTGGTGCTCCAAAATATCGTATATTCATGGGCGGTCCAGGCCATGAATGTAGTACTTTGTATGCGCAAGCATCGGAGGAGGACTTATGGCTGTGTGCTGATGCGGAAGAGCCAACGATGTATAGGGAACACTGATCCTAGTTTGCTTACAAGAGAGCATGGAAGAGAGTTTTTCACTGAGCACAACCGGCCATGGAGAAGTCGATGGTCATGTGGTGTGAGAAACGGAGCCAAGCCAATTTGCCAAAAGGAGAGCCCGATAGAGAATTATTCGTACCTGACAATACGATGCAGGATAAGCCCATATTCACAAGCTGAAATCATCTCACTCGCATGAAGTAATTCTTCATTTCAACTTCTCTTCACTGCTCCTCTTTATTCCCCTCTCAACATTCCTCCAAACCTCCCCCTCCAGCACTCCACTCCTTTCATTCGTAACCCCAAAAAGCCTAACCGCTTTCCCCATCCACCACGGCCTCTTCTTATTCAACTCCGTTGTATCTCTCTCAAACCCCGCAAATCCAAACCTCGCTCTCTTAGCCTTCAGATCTCCGATGCTCATCCGCGCAACTCTAGGCTTCCCGATGAAATTCATGGTCGTGATATCGAGCTCTGCTGTTTTAGGCAAGGTCTTGGAATAGCGAAGGAGGATGTCACGGGAGTTTTGGGCGTAGTGGGGGACGCGCAGGTGGATGTAGGTTACGAAGGGAGACGAGATGTATGCTACGATTGTGACGGGGATGATGCCGGAGAGAAAAACTGGTATTTTGATATTACTTTTGGTTTTTTAGGGGCGGGAAGAGTAGTAGACGAACCAGCAGCTGCTACCCAATTTGATTCTGGCGCGACGAAATGCGTGGGTGCCATTACGGCACAGAAGAATACGCAGATGAATACCGTGGTAACTTTTAGACAGCCTAGGAATACTGTACGGCCGGTTCCGGCGTGGTATATGAGTAGCCGTTCAGGAAAACCTAGGATATAATTCAAAATGTGTGTGTATGTATATGGACGTGGAACTAACGAGTTTTCTTAACCCCAGGTTTTGGAGCAGGGACGATAGTGCTTTTTGGTCGACATTGTAAAACCGACTGTCGAATGAAAGGCAACAATCTCGGTGCAGGATATCTTAGAAGCGTTCGGAGATTTTGAGGCTTTATACGATGAAGTAACATCATGATGATTTGATGCGGGTGGTCGATAGGGGTAGGCACGTGACGTAACAGATATCGGTTCAGGCGTGTTCATAGAGCTGTACCACTACTTTGACAGACTGGGTAAGGGTACAAGGATACATATGTCTCATATAATCTTGTTACTGCCCCTCGATGCGTTCTATTGATGCTTGAAATGTACATAAGGGCTTGAGAGTTCATGTCGAAGGTAACGCGGTCCGCCAAGAGCTGTAAACACACTAGCTTCATAAGGATTAGCGCTAAAATCGAGCGGACTTCATCGTCTACGGTTCACTTTGTTTACTTTCAGGATATCGATATTTCATCAGCTTGAGGTGTTCGGCAGGCGGTTGAGCTGAGATCGTATAACATGTTCGTGGCATTTAGGATAACGAGGGCAAAGTCCTACGACGTTTCCGTAGCAATACATTGTCATTTTAATCGAAATCCTGAAAAGTATCTATAACTTTGAAATAGATACGATATATACATCTTTACCAGCGAAGAACAATGGCAGCATCGAGACAGTGATGAGCAAACATACCATAGACACGTCTTTGTTATAGGAGAATTTCAACCCGAGCAGCTAGTATTGCTTTTTGAGACTAATAGATCACACTAGATTTGTTAGACTTGGGTACAAGTGTTCAAAACAATAAGTGAATAGACAGTCCAAGATGGAGGAAACGGGTATTCACCTGCCTCAACAATCCACTCCTGTGGTCTAGTACAATGATGCGAGCTTCGTATTGTTCATCAGGCAACAATAGCAACCGTTCCACCGTTGCCCGTCTCCTCAGGGTTGACGCCTTCTTGGGAGTAGAAACTAAAAGCACATCGCACGTCTTCCCCGACTATCCAACTCCTCAAGTGCGTAACCCGTATCTCTATTTTTACACTCTGAAGACGGCCTCGTGTCACTATCACACTCAATCGTTCTTGGACTTTACTATCCAGGAACCGGTCATCTGCACTAAGTGCTGGCGCTTATTGGAAGGTGATGGACGACGCTAGGACCAGGTCAAAAAAGAACAGGAGGAAGAGAACGCTGGACAGGGAGAAGGAGGTATGTAACTACTTCATTCACACCTTCATTGTCATGCCCTTGGTGTAGGACTTGCCTGAAACAATGTTTCATTTTACATTTCAAAGAAGAGAAAGTGCTGATCTGATTCTCGTTCCAGATGAGAGAAACGAAGGACAATCATTCTGTCCCATTAGAAGAAGTTACGAAAGAAAGGCTATTGTGCGACCTTTCAGGCAGTGATCTGGAAAACTGGCAGGTGTTCGATGAAGAATGTTGCCGAATCATTGAGAAGTGGATGAAGGAGTGCGATGCCACCGCTTCTTCCGTGAGGTATCAGCAGGATTCAGATTGTGTTTCTGTGGCCTCTGTTGCTGGAGGTTTCCGTGAACGACCACATCTCGATGTTGGAGTTTGGAAGAGGCGACCGAGATTTAAAGATTCCTCCGCTCAGGATAGGCAAGAAAGCATCCCCGTTTCTGACCATCATCAGCCAAGAGATATCGATCGCTCTCATACTGATCCAAATATCAATATGTTCACCGCGTTAAAGATGTCGAAGAACGAGCCACCGAAAAAGATGTTCAAGCTCATCGAGAAGTTGATTTTAGCTCTGCACCCGAAGAAGACAACGACGACATTCGAGAAAGAAGAACCGGAGGTGGAGAGACTGAACAAGCCACAGCAGCGACGAGTGAGATTCGAAGATATCCCAAGTCCTCGACGCAGATTAAGACGAGTCAAATCGAAGGTGGAACTGAAGAGTGCAAACGCAACATTCAATTTACGCCGATCCCCGAGTATCATCCACCAAGATACGAACGAACGATCGAGCTACACCAGTGCCAAGAATCCGGTTCCAAGAAAGCATATTGACGTGGAGACCGAGAGAGCTGACTCCAAATCTGTCCTGAGCAGTCGGGTGTCGGAAATCAATATGGGAAGTATCATCGGTCAACCTGCTCCTTCCTCGGTGGGCACATCAAGCATCCCAGATACGGCACTTAAGAAGGATTCTCGGCAATTCAGCCCAAGTGCTCCAAAAGCGAATCCTGCTTGGCACTCTAGGACCCGACCATCATCTCGACGCTCGTCTAATGCAGGACTTGGTACCATTACGTTGAACACACCGAAGTCGGCATCTTCGACGTGGCAGTCTCTTGGAACGCTCCCACCCAGTGTTGATCCTGATAGTCCTCGTGCAAATACGTCGAGGGCCTCTCAGTCCAGGTCCGTATTCGAGGAGAATCGACAGAGACGAAGAGTTGAGCGGAATAAAAATGTGCCGTCTCCAGTATCGAGGAAAAACGGTCTTTCCATCCGCAATGAGACAGACACACGTATCTCTTCATTGGCAGCGAAGGACTTGAGGTCGAGAAGAGCAGAGCGATCGAGGAGATCGTTGGCGGAAAGATATCATAGGGATGAGAGAGCAAGACTTTGGTCATCCCAATGATCGAAGAGGGCGCGCACGATTGCAAGCATGCAGCAAGGGCGTATGTATCAATACCACTCAGTGAAAACCCAGTGAGAGGAAGGACAGATGAGATGAAACAAAATATCGTTAGGGAGCAAATATGATGCAGAGGAAAGCAGGGTCTACTGAAGGAACGGCATATCAAACAGCGAATGAAATATATACTATCAATAATGAAATACTGAATCCTGCTTTCAAAGACTATCTGGGGTCCGTGGAAGATGTGATAACGAAAGTGTTCGAAATATAGGTCGATTAGGATGAGTAGATACCTAGGTAGGCAGGTAAGGTAGTGAATGAAAGTGTATGATGAGATGTTGGTAAGCGATTAACTCATTTGGGACGTAATTGATTATCATCCATGGTATTGCTTATGAAGCTCAAGAATTTGATGGAATCTATGCAGATAGTATCTGAGATAGGTATCTCGATGCAAGAAGGACAGCTCCTGCGTATATAGCGAGGGTGGAGGAGTTAATAATACAGAAATGTCAAGGGTCCGGCCAAGCGAAGGTGGAAGTGGACTTGGCGTGGACAATCGCGGTCACGGTCACGGTCACGGTCACGGTCAACGCGCGAAATATAACGCGTCCTCCGCAGCATTTCGAAGCTCATTTCGCCCAAAGCTACACATGTGCCCATTGACTTAGCAATTCTACAATTCCTTATCAGATTTCTTCTTTCAACCCATATACATCATCCTGATTACCATATCATTGTACACGCACCCAACAACTTCGTCGACGTGCCACCATGGCCAAAGTCAAGGAGGAATCAGGTACGCCTGCCCGGGCACCTCCATCTTTCCAGAAGCAGAACTCGAGTGCTGGATCGCAACGAACGATCCAGAGTTTCTTCGGCAAGAAAGCAGCCAGCAGTACACCAACGCCTAATCCCTCAACTTCCAATGGTGTCTTGAAAGTCAATGACAACTCGAGCACAGCCAACGCGATGGCAAAGCCCACGCTTCCTGTTAAGAAGCCTGCATTCCGAAAGCCTGCAGTCAAGAATATGACTCCAGTACCAAGTAGTGATGCAATGGGTCCGTCGAGCTCTCAGGAGAATGAGAATGGAGGAATTCCAGAAGAGGTAGAAGATACTGGATTGCCATCGCCCTCGACACCTGCTAAGAGAGTCCAGCAGGCTGCCAATGGAAACTTTTTAGTATTGGGCAGCAGCCCTTCTCGCAAGGTAAGCCGAGATCTCTTGACTGTCTCATCCAATGTCTGATTGTCATCTACAGGCAAAGAAAGTTGTTAGCTACGCCGAATCGGACGACGAAGACGATGAAGATGCCTACGACCCAGCCGGAATAAACACAAAAAGGAGAGCCGCTGCTCCCAAGGCCAAGATTGACGAGGACGATGAAGATGAGGACGTGTTCATTGGTGGGTTGGATGGTGCAGCGGACGATGATGATGGTAAGCCGGCGTTATACTCTACATGTACAGCGGCTAACTTATTGCAGAAGATATCGATGATTTCATTGTTGACGATGATTCGGATGCTCCCGTCAAGCCATCAAAGAAGAGAAAGAGACCAGCGGCTTCTGCGAACCCTCGCAAGCGTTCCTCCGGGAAGATAGCTTCCCCTACACCTGTCGAAGAAGAAGAACAAGAAGATCTAGATATGGAGATACCAGAGACGTCGACCGCACAGCAATGGAAATATGATCCGGAGAACACCGCTCTGTTACTGGACAAGTCAACAAGCACACTCAAAAGTCCGGCATCGAATAAGAAGAAACAAAAAGAGAAGGCTTGCACGCGCGATCCAGAGCTCAGGTATCCTTGGTTAGCCAAACTCCAGGATCTTGATCGGAACCCAATTGGACATCCAGAATACGACCCAAGGACCGTGTATATTCCACCAGGAGCGTGGACCAAGTTTTCGCCATTCGAGCAACAGTACTGGGAGATCAAGCAGAAGTTCTTTGACACCATTGTATTCTTCAAGAAAGGGAAGTTCTACGAACTATATGAGAATGATGCTACAATCGGACACCAACTATTCGATCTTAAGCTCACAGACAGGGTCAACATGCGAATGGTGGGTGTACCAGAGATGTCCTTGGACCATTGGGCAAATCAATTTGTTGCGAAGGGTTTCAAGATCGCTCGTGTTGATCAGTGTGAATCTGCTTTGGGCAAGGAAATGCGTGAAGCCGAAGGCAAGGGCACCGGGCCGAAGAAAGCAGTAAAGAAAGCCGACAAGATTATTCGCCGTGAGCTAGCCTGTGTTCTGACTGGAGGTACCTTGGTCGAAGGAAGTATGCTTCAGGATGATATGGCTACCTTCTGTGTTGCGATCAAGGAGCAAGTGATGGATGATCTACCAAATTACGGAGTTGCTTTCGTTGATACTGCTACCGGGCAATTTTTCCTTTCCGAGTTTGTCGACGACGTTGATCTGACAAAATTCGAGACTTTGATCGCACAGATCCGACCTCAGGAGCTGCTGCTAGAAAAATCTCGCTTATCAACCAAAGCACTACGGATCTTGAAGAACAACACCAATCCTACGACTATCTGGAACCACTTGAAGCCGGGCAGTGAATTCTGGACCGCTGATGTCACCCGACGGGAGCTAGGCTGCAGTGGCTATTTCATGTCTGAGGAGGCAGATGGTAAAGAAGTTTGGCCAGAGAAGCTTGAAGCTGCTAGAGACAGCGAAGTCCTGATGTCCGCCATGGGTGCTCTTACCCAATACCTCAGGACGCTGAAATTGGAACGCAATCTCTTGAGCCAAGGCAATTTCACACAATACAGTCCGATTCAAAAGGGCACTACTTTGGTGCTAGACGGACAAACGCTCATCAACCTCGAGATTTTCGCCAACAGCTTTGACGGAAGCCACGATGGAACCCTGTTCACCCTGCTCAACCGATGTGTGACACCTTTTGGCAAGCGAATGTTCCGACAATGGGTCTGCCATCCTCTGGCCGATGCTGACCGAATCAATGAACGTCTGGATGCTGTAGACATGCTCAACAAGGATCGCTCACTGAGCGATCAATTCGTTGCTTCCATGACACGAATGCCAGATCTGGAACGATTGATTTCTCGTATTCACGCTGGATCTTGCAGACCAGATGATTTTGTCAGGGTTATCGATGGTTTCGAGCAGATTGAGTACACGATGAGCCTTCTGCAAGCTTTCCGTGGTGGTGATGGCATTGTTGATCGTCTGATCGCTGCTATGCCGGATCTTACTGGGCCACTCAAGTTTTGGAAGACGGCATTTGATCATGTCAAGGCGAAAGAGTTCAAGCTCCTGGTACCAGAGCGTGGAGTCGAAGAGGACTTTGACAATAGCCAAGACAATATCGAGGATATTGAAAGGCAACTTGAGAATCTACTGCAGCAGAAGCGAAAGGAATTGGGTGGCAACACATCCAAAATCAATTTCAAGGCGATCGGGAAGGAGGTCTATCAGATAGAGGTCCCAGACAAAATCAAAGTTCCCAAGAGCTGGAACATGATGTCTTCTGCATCTGGATTTAAACGATACTACTTCCCGGAACTGAAGACTCTGATTCGCCAGCTTCAAGAAGCTCAAGAGACTCACGGCCAGATTGTGAAGCAAGTCGCAGGGAGATTGTATGCTCGTTTCGACGAAGATTACAATTTATGGCTCCCAGCTGTGAAAGTCGTCTCCCAGCTCGATTGCCTGATCAGTCTTGCTGCTGCATCAGCTGCTCTGGGAGAGCCAAGCTGTAGACCAACCTTTGTCGATGATGAACGAAGTGTGATCGAATTCGAAGAACTTCGTCACCCATGCATGCTCCCAAATGTCACAGACTTCATCCCGAACGACGTCAAACTCGGCGGTCACTCTGCCAATATTAACCTGTTGACCGGCGCAAATGCCGCTGGAAAGTCCACTATGTTACGAATGGTATGTAATTCCCTGCCGGTCAGATCCTGATCTAGCTAACAACGCATAGACCTGCGTGGCCGTCATAATGGCCCAAATCGGCTGCTACGTCCCCTGCGTATCAGCAACCATGACACCCGTTGACAGAATCATGTCCCGCCTCGGAGCCAACGACAACATCTTTGCTGCCCAATCCACATTCTTCGTCGAGCTTTCAGAGACGAAAAAGATTCTCTCCGAAGCCACGCCCCGCTCGCTCGTCATTCTCGATGAACTCGGTCGCGGCACTTCCTCCTACGACGGTGTAGCAGTCGCGCAATCCGTGCTCCACCACGTCGCTACCCATATCGGGTGTACGGGTTTCTTCGCCACGCATTACCACTCCTTAGCCACAGAATTCCAGGGCCATCCCGAGATCGCACCTAAACGTATGCAGATCCACGTGGATGAAGACGAGAGAAGGGTTACATTTTTGTATAAACTTGAAGATGGCGTCGCAGAGGGCAGTTTCGGCATGCATTGCGCGAGTATGTGTGGCATTCCTAGCAAGGTCGTCGATAGAGCAGAGGTTGCGGCAAGAGAGTGGGAACATACCTCTAGGCTGAAGGAGAGTTTAGAGAAAGCGAGGAGTGGGTGTTATATTCCGCTAGGGTTGCAGAGTGATGTTGCTTGGGTTTTGAAGCAGGCAATGGGAGTTGATGTGGAAGATGGTGTTGAGAAAAGAGGATTGGAGGTTTTGATGAAGGCTATTGCGCGGTTGTGATGCGAGATACCATGATGAATGCTGCGTTGTATGTGGGATGTACGATGCTTTGAGAAGATCTTCAAGGGATTCATTGTTCATACTATATTTCTCCTCTTCAATGTACTGTTGACATTTGGACTTGGCGTTTGGTGGTGTTGATTGATGACTGATTGGTTTGCATTCATAGCTCTTGTCATTTTGGACCTATTGTGACCGTATAGGAGAAATGGAATAGGGAAGACCTAGACTAGACATCTTCTGTATAATATAGCTGGACGGTCAGAGCAAGAACTACATCTGATAAAAGAAAGACCTTGACTTCTCTAGGCTCTAAAGTGAAACGTGATATAGCCATTCGATATTTACCAGAAATACATTCGCCAACTACTCAGCTTCAGACTTCGTTACATTGGCCTGCTGCCAGAAAGGCCTTATAAATCCAAAATTCAAAATTAGAGCCAAGCGACGAGTAGGTAGGTACTCGAAAATAGGTAATCGAAAAAAAGGAGCAGAAAAAAAGAAAAAGAAAACCTTACATACATATCAATACTGGGTACTCGACAGGAGTCTCAGGAGGAAATTAGACAAAATTAGCAAAACTACAGACCAACTCGCAGTGAGGCGGACGAATCCGACCGAATAGCAAGTTTGGTCTGTTGGAAACCATAAGCGAGTCATGGTTTTGAAGAGGCATCACCGTGACGTAGACCGTGGGTGAAGATGCTGAGAAGGTCTTGTTTGGTTATATACTGCTCTTGAAAGTTTTGTGTGCTGCTTTCGGGTTAAAGGTGAAGGGATAGAAAATGGATTCGTGATATGGCCTACCTTGCTGGCACCGAGTAATTTGCACAAAGTTTTGGACAAGCGAGACTGCGATGGATAGATGACGCCGACGGCTATGAGTGCGGTAAGTGCTCTTATTTATCTAATAATTCTAATCCATCTTAACATGTCAGCTCGTGTCTATGATTTCGTGTCTCTAATTTCTATTTCTGCTTCTTCTCTATATCTATTTGTACTCTAATTTAAGCTTCTACCCCATTTAAAGTGATTGATTCAATAGATGTAGATCTTCACTTGGACTTCATTGCTCCATCCAGCTTCAAGACCCATCTCCTTCCACGCAGTCTCGATATCGATCTCCAGAACGTGTTCGTCGACTTTACTGACTGTCACTGTGTGGACCGGGATGACCTTGCCTTGGATGGCGATGAGGGTGTTGTGTTTCCAGCAGAGAGTTGGAAGGGTTGATATGTAAAGTCCTATCAATAACAATATTTTAGTGAAACATTTTCCATTAAAACAAGCTGGTGGATGGTTTAGAGGGAGAGGAAGAAACGGGAGTCTAAGTTGGTAAGGAGAAATGGGAAAGAGTGCAAAATGGAGGAGATTTAGGATTGGCGAGACAAGAAAAGGTCAGAATTGGTTGGAGGAGAAACATACCCAAAACACCCAAAGCCTTGATATTCGTGTCAACCACTACCTTCCCATTCTCTAATTTCTCAATCTCGTTCCCCACCACCGCAGCCGCGCCCGCCATCTTGCCTAACAAGCCTAGATTAGCGATCCACATCGTCTCATTCTTTTTCTCCTCGTAAAAGCCGCGGAGTGGATAAGCGGACATGATCTCATAGCCACGAACCCCGAGCGAGACTGTTACGAGGCTGTTGGCATCTACTACTTGCATGGGCTTAGTGATGAGACCACTGGAGTGCGCGCGGACGATGTAGTATTGAGCTTCGACCACGCCAGGGAATTTGGACACTGGGATGAGTTCTGTGAGAGGACGATGAGAGACGTTGAATATGCCGATAATGCCGGTACCGGTACTTGCTGCGCCTGCCAGGTGTTAACATCCAGGTTAGTCTGAGGTTACACTTTAGGATAGGAGAGAACACTTGAACTTACCATGATATGTGCCAACGAGAAGGAGATGGTCATCATCGTACCCATTATACTGATCCAAACTCTTTCCCACAACGCTCGGTCTGAAGATAATAGTCTTGCCTCTCGGTGTCGTTCCTGTCATTTGACTAATAAGATCTAAATCATGCTCACCCGGCACATCAGTGATATAAATCGGGCCACCACTAACACATCTCGCTGCAGCATGGAAGCCCGAATATTCATGCACCGTTTGAAACATATCCCAATCTGGGATCACGTTCAGGTGTTGTGTGAATAGGGCATTGTGAGCGTTGGCGAAGATGTGCCATGGATGACTGGTTGGAATCTCGGGGAAAAAATCGTTGGAATTGCGAACCAGGATTGGGGGTCGGTTGGTGGGCATTTGAGAGTGAAAGAGGATTTGGGGTGTTTGGGACATGCATGATATGGCTTTTACGCCGAAGTAGCGTAGACTGGAAATGCTCCATGCATCGAGATACGCGGGGATGAGATCGCGACGAGCGACAGCGGATGTGAAGGTATCGAGCATAAACTGGGCACTAAATCGATGTTTAGAAACTGGATGGAAAGCAAGCTGGGCGTGCGTACTCGGTCTTGACAGCATCTACACCACAAGATGACAGAAAGGCGTAGAAGTCATCGTAGAACTTCGCAACGTGTTCCTTCGCCACGACGGTCAACTAAATTGCAATCAGTCAGAAGATCGCCCGGATGAAAGCTGTGCAAGTTAGACGAGCCTTTCCGCCGATTGGGAGATTTCTTTTCTCTGAATCCTCCCTGACAACATCCACCGTCTTGTATGTCTGAGCAATCTTTCCATCAGGAGCAAGACCTCCCCAGTACCCTAAAATGGTGTGCCAGACAGCAACATGTTGGATGCTGGGATGTTTCTCACGAATGAGGTTAACTGTATGCTTGAGACCTTTGGCGAAAGCTTCTCTTTCGGCTTCGAACTCGATCCACTGTGTTGACATTAGCTCTGAAATGTCTCGGTAGTAGAAATGAATTTTTGCTTAAAGCATGTCTCTGGATCAAACCTCTGAGTTGCAAGAAGAATAAGCGAGGAATGGTACGTACTCCGTGTTGGTATTGGCAATGCCCGCGATAGTCAAGTGATTGCCAATTATCGTCAATAATAAAGTTGGTCACATTGATCTTGTTCTCCGCGAGCGTTGTGACGGCCTTTAGGACCTTTTCTTCTGTGAGTCGCTGTCCGAGAGCATTCCAGGTACCTGTTCGTTCGAGTAAGCGTACTTTCCTAAGCAAATTTTTGCTTTTCGCATGTTCTCACAATATGTCAGTCCATCGTACCAGTTCTCAGCCCAGACTTTCGTCTGTTCATCTTCTTCTTTCGAAGCTTCAACGTCTTTTGGCTGTTCACCACGGGCAACTTGAATTGTTGAAACAATCCCACGTGCATGATACATCACAGCTGCATTGGCGGATTCAAAATCATCGCCAAGGCCAACCAGAACTCTTGATATTTGATCTTCTGCACTGTCGTTGCGAATCTGGGCACATTTAGTATGTATTGAGATGTATCTCAGTGCTATACATACGTGTAAGACCACATTTCCATCACTACCACTCGTGAACGTCGTCATAACACTGTCAAGGCCTGTGATCGCCAAAAGCACGAGGTGCTTTCCAGTATTACTGAGAAATGAGCACATTACGGCTTCCTTATCAAGTGCGAAAGCAGATCTGCCCTGGCGAGGTGCTAGCCATGGAGACCGAACTCGGACGAGAGCAAACCATCTGTAAACATTAATGATCTGTGCTGCATGATATTGATACGTGTACCAAAGGTTCAAGACGGAACTCGATACGCAGATTTGCAGAATGATATTCCATAGATATTCATCTTCTTACCTTGAAGACTTCCCAACACCCCAGGGCAGACCAAATTTGATATCTGTGATCCTAGACTTTTCTTCGATAGCTCTATCAACAGGGGCCTCGATAGTCCATAGTGTAGTTCCAGGACTTTCGCTTCTATGATTCTTCGACTTCAAAACCGGATTCAATCCCGTGATGTAATCTCCCAAATCACTTGAGACGACATCCTGACTAGTCACGGTTTTTAACATGATAACCCCATCAGTTGTTCCTTGATGATCTTTGACCCATTTCCACGACTCGATTGGACCAGACCGAAACTTAATGGTAAAGTTCGTGGGAAGATGGATTGCGAGCGGTGTGGTAAAGTAAAGATTCGCCTTGCCAGTTCCAGAAACGGTTTTAGAAGATTGCAGATCGCTAGGAAATGCAGCTGATTTTATGATAGGTTCCATAGGGACCTCTTGCCACTCTTTCCCGGCCGAATGCCATAATGAGACTTGCCACGATTGAGAAGCTCGACTTTCGTCAACCTCGAGCAATGCAGTGAAGAACTTCGTAACGTGCTTCTCAATCTGTGTAATCTGACCCAACGCTGGGTAGGTCGAAATATATGCAAACATACTTGGATGGTCTGAAGTCGGAGGAAGCTTATATTTTGGAATATACTGGGCTTGAAAGCTTTCATTCAAGTTGAAGTCAGCACCACCAACGAAAGTCGTCATTGTGAAATCGGCAATGAGAGTCTGAGATTGAGATGAAACCAATGAGGAAGTTCGAAATTTGAAAAGAAAAGTAACGAACGTACAAGGAGAGTTCGAAGAAGTCGAAAAGTCACAGGATCGCAATCGAGAAGCCTAGCTGAGGCCTAGGTACGAAGCTACCTGTACCTACCAGCGAGTAAGTGCAGCTGCAATGAAACCGAACGATTAACTTCGTAACCTTAACTTCGTAACCTTATATTACCTTAGGGTACTCAGACCGCTCCTCTCGCTCGTAATTCACGGACAGGCCCTATCGCTGGCGGCCCTGGGTGGCTCGCCGCCCGTGCAGGTGAATGGTAGCGTCTTAGGTATTTTACTTTGTGCCAAAATCGCTCTAATGCGCAGTCTTCTCTGTACCTGTAGGTATAGTGCGTAGATTCAATTTTTATTCGACGCAGTAATACGAAGTAATATCGACCTCGAAGTATAAGGTACCGTTAAGGGTGGATCTGATACATGAGATAAGACGCCCGGACAGGATCAACCCCACCCCGCTCCGCCACCTGGGCATACACTACCTTATAAGTGGAGATGCCCCCATCTGGATAGGGCGTCACGTGCATACCAGGTGCTTGACGGACGGGACGCTCCACTCCACGTCGGCGAGCGGGACTTCTGGGTTCCGACGCGACTGACATTTTTTGGAACGTGAATGTTGCCATTGCCAATGCGATTGTCATTGTTAACAGCTTCATTTCCGTGGCATACAGTCGGCGATCACTCGAAAAGACTCACACTTACATCTACACTGCTATCGACACCATCAGAAATATATCCTTCGCCCTTTGCCCCAACATACATGTGCTGAAAGCAAAAACACTGCCACTATGGCATCACCCTCCTTATATCGAAGGTCTGCCAGACCTGATCTCTACGTTTGCGCCAGCTGCTCTCTGCGAGCTGCACGGTCACCAGCCACTACAGCTCGCAGATGGATTGGTATGAAATACCTTGCAAAGGTGGCCAATGCAGAAGCAGATTGGGCAGCGCGAGCTTCCCAGATCCAGTCTGGCAAGAAGAAGAGCATGCTCACGATGTTGGAAGAAAGAGGGCTGGTCAATAAAATCACAGGGTATGATATCCTCTGTTCGACGTAAGATCTGATCCTGATTGGCAAAGAGATCGCGATGCTCTTGATAGATACATGACGGACAAACGAGTAGGCGCATACGTTGGAGTCGACCCTACCGCTGCTTCACTGCATGTCGGCCATTTACTACCCCTGATGTCGATATTCTGGATGTACGTGCATGGATACCACACAGTTTCGCTCCTTGGTGGAGCAACAGCGAAGATTGGCGATCCAACCGATCGATTGACGACGAGGGAGCACGAACCAGGAGCAGTGCGGACGGCGAACATGGCGAGGATGCACTTTCAGTTGAAGAACTTATGGGCAAATGTGGAATCATACGGGAAGAAGTACGGCTACAAATGGGAATGGGCGTGGCATCGAGAGCTGATTAACAACAACGCTTGGTGGAACAAGTTACCAATGTTGGAGATATTACAGGTCCTCGGTCCAGGCATGCGGTTGGGCACTATGCTGTCTCGAGAGACTGTTAAGAACAAGATGAGCAAAGGCGATGGAATGTCATATTCCGAGTTCAGTTACCCTCTCATGCAGGCCTGGGATTGGTGGTACATGTTCCACACCAAGGGAATCAACATGCAAATCGGAGGATCAGATCAATTCGGCAACATCACCGCTGGATTAAATGCTGTCAAATACATCACGGCGAACCATCCGAGTCCGGTGGTTCGAGAAGAAGCTGCCGCAACCGGAGAGCCATGGGGGTTTACCACACCTCTACTCACAACGGCATCTGGTCAGAAGTTCGGGAAAAGTGCTGGAAATGCGATTTGGTTGGACATTGAGGAAATGAGCGCATATGACCTGTATGGCTTCTTTCTGCGTACACCAGATTCGGATGTGAGCAAGTATCTGAAGCTGTTCACATTTATGCCCGTCGAGGACGTCGACACTTTGGTGGCTCAGCACATGGAGGAACCCTCCCAACGTCTAGCTCAGCACAAACTCGCGCAGGAATTCCTAGAACTAGTCCACGGTTCTCAGGTAGCCAAGCAAGCGCATCAGCAGCATCTCCTTCTGCACGTAGGCAGTAGCTCAACCGCAGCTCCTAATGCGAAGGCAGGCGAAGAAGGAGCAGACGCCGACTTCAGACAAAGACCAAAAATCAACATCGTACTACCTCGACACGTCATCTACCAAAAGAGTATTGGTAAAATCCTCTATGCAGCAGGTATCACTGAATCAACTTCTCAGGGCCATCGTCTCGCTACCGCAGGTGGCGCTTATATTGGTGGACCACCACATCGCAAGAAGGAAGCTATGAATGACGGATTCGTATCTTGGAGCCCGATCAAGAATTGGTTGCCTGAAGAGACAAGGATGTATCTTATCCATGGTGATTTGTTATTGTTCCGTAGGGGAAGAAGTCAGATTAGGATCGTGCAAGTGGTTTCTGATGAGGAGTATGTTACGTCGGATCGTACGTATCCCGGCATGGATGAGGACTGGAAGGATAGTGTGTTGACTGCTATGGCTGTTAAGAAGGAGATTAGTGAGATAGAGGAACAGGATATTCAGAGCATCGTTGGAGATGACGGGGTTCTTGGGGATCAAAAGGCAGAAGCATCTAAGGCATCAGAGGCCTCGAAGCCTGCGCCCAAGGGAATTTAGAGCAAGCCATAGAGGCCCGCAAAGAAAACGACATGGGGGGTCACAAGGCTCTGCATGATCGAAGTTGGGATTGCCATTTGAGTAGCGATGTGTATGATGAGATCTGCCAGGCCTATGGATGTAGACATCGACGCTTGGGATTTGAAGAGAGCCAGTACGCTGCTCCATGTAACACATACTGTACATCGTACAAACATATACCACTACTTCTGCACGGAGTCTCATGAGAAAAACAATCCCTTATTTATGTGTGTATGTTTCGTTGTGGTAGAATAGCTCATTCCACAGTGGTCAAGCAGGACATAGCTAGAGCATGCTCTTACACCACAAGAAGCTTATTGTGTCAGAGCTTGACGATATCTCGGGTAGTTCGGGTTGTAAATCGTCAACAAAGTGAATTGAGTTGAATCGAACAGTTGTGATTGTCATGTCACCAGCCTCAAGACCGAGATTGATTTGAAAGGATGCTGCCGCGGAAACTATGAGGGCTCTTCCAAAAGCTCACAATCAGTACAAAACTTGAGCTCTTGATGAGAAAAGCACGCTGGTAGCGCATTTCTGTTAAATACGATGTTCAGCCTCGCAACCAAGCATGTGGCGTTCTCAATCTCTACACCCCGTTGAACGTCGCGTACCTTTCCAAACGCGGATCTTTTTGTCCATCATTTAGACCTGTCAACACAACTACCAAGCAATGCAAGGATCGGTCGGATTGCAAAATCCTCAGAGATGGCCGTTGGCGAGAGATTTGGTTCCTGAAGCTTGCGAATTCCTCAAGGATTGTTTGCGAAGCTAATGTCGCAAATAAAGTTGGGATCTTCATAACCACGTTCTTAATCACGTGGGATCGGAGGCTTTTGCAGCCCAAAACGCTGCTATTGCAGAAAACCTTGCCCTTTGAACACCAGTCTCGAATCCCTTGCGGCTAGGGTCATATTCAGTGAAAATGTAGTCAGTTTAATCACTATTTCTTGTGGTGGAACATGGGGTTGGAACGCACTTAGGACCCGGAACTCTGCTCAAAGACAACAACCCATCGGACGAACCTTAGGCGGGAGATCCTTGAAGGGAGATCCCATTCAAGATCATCTCGTGGTGTCTCTTCGGAATGTTCGTCAAGGGCGATACTACACACTCCTCACGTCGTCGTTTATGCGTTCCTATTGGTGGCATCTTGCTGGCAATATGAGCGCGCTCGTGAGTTTTGGGCCACCGGTCATCGTACGCATTGGACTTGCTCAATTCGTCGTTATATGGATGGGATCTTCGATATGTGGAACATTGCTCCACATAGTTCACTGGAGTAACTTGGAGAAGCGTCGGCCTGGTACGATAAATAGTGCCGTCGGGGCATCATGTTCTGTTCTTGGCCTGATGACCGTTTTCGCTTGCGCATATCCCCATAGTCTTGTAAGAATACCTAAGGTTCCTATGGCGTTACCGGCTTTGTACGAGATCGTTGGGACGACAATTTACAGTCTAGCTGCGATGCAGTATGGGTGGCAGCCTTCCGTAGGACACTTAGGCCAGTAAGTAAACCTTTTTTCAGACTTCTCCAACTTGGAGATGGTGTCTTCTTGTCCTTCGATACGGCTCGAAGGCTGCAATTGTGTATCCTAACTTTGATCCAGTCTTGGTGGAATATTGTTTGGGGCTTTCTGGTGGACAGTTGCTTTACGAAAACGTCCTATAACTTCTATCTTCTTAGTTCCCTAGATGGGCGCTGTCTGCCTGCTCGTATTTAGTGAGCCGGTTTCCGTGAAGCCGGTATTTTATAGAAATGTATGGTCGGCTCCGTATGTCACGGCATGGGAAACAATTGCAATAATTACGCAGTGAATTAATTATAGTTATTTCCTCGAGGAGTAGCCTCGATTGAGTAGATTGATTTCTCGAAGTCACCTTCTGATCTTTCATTCTTATTTTCTGGAAGTGACTTGTCCGAACTATCCTAGGTGAATCAGCCTGCTGTTTCACCAATATCCAGGTTCTCCCGCTGCCAGTGAGAGCCTCGGCAATCCTTCCATAACAGTTTTCTTCTTCCGCTTATTTCGAGGTTTGACGTACAATCCTTCGGAAAACTCACACCAATGCATCTTACTCAATACATCTAAAATTCTAGGAATACCTTGTCGGATTATCCCATCAGTCAATTCTCCTTAGTCGAAGGGTTTCTGGACCAATGAACACGCTAGGATTCTCCTGGCTGGATTACCAGAGGCGTCCGACCTCAAACCACGGAAGTGCCATCTGATCGGCTTGTCTCAGCACGACACGACTCGCTAACTTTGGATGTGCTGCAGGGTAAACACTGATAACCAAACGCCACAAGACATCAGACGAATACCATCCGACTTCCATATATTTGTGTTTGTAGCTGCACACTCCCTGCAAGAAGAGGCTCGGTAGGTTGCATCAAGCTCAGATTTCGTTTGAGGCTGAGCCCACATACTCTATTTACGACGGCACTTCGTCACAAGCCTCGGCTCTGTCAGTTAATCTCAAATCTAGATCCTGGTCGGAGAGTGCAGTCATGTATAAGAGGTATGCTATATTCTCGATTCTAGGCTTTTGATCTTTCAGGTTATTCTACAGCTTGCTTGAAGTCGTCATTTGTTTCAAATCTCACTACATCCATTCTTTACCAATTTCTCACCACACTCCTTCTAAGTAAACACTTTCACCATGCAATTCTCCAAATTCTCCTTCCTCGTGGCTTTTTCGCTTGCCAGTCTCGCGGCTACATCACCAATCGAGGCAAGGGAAGCTATGTCTTGCCAAATTGCAGTAGCTACAGCACAATCAACATGTATCGGCAATGTTCCAATGGATGACAATGGTCTGGGAGATTCGGATGCTCTAACTGAATGGTAGATGGCCACTACCACAATTATCACTTTGAAACTAGATGAACTTTCTGACTTCTTCTTCACAGCTTCACAGCAGCATCAGCAGGATATAACAGCTGTCCCAATGCAGAAAAACGCGGTATGATGACGTGCCAAACACACGTCCAGAGCATTCAGACAGCTTGTATCAAAGACATCCCCATTCGATCAGACGGAACTATGGATCCTGACAGAATCATGACATGGTAAGCACAAAAAGGGAAAGCATTCGCTATACTCTATGTAAGTGATCTGACGATGGTTCGTAGTACCTCGGCCTCCTCAGAAGGCTTTCATGCCTGCATCAGCGCCAAGAAGAGGGATATATTCGCCTGTGCGGATGCTGTTACTGCGACGCAACTGGACTGTTTAGGGGCTGCTGGGACGGACTCGAAGCAGGTTTCGAAATGGTATGTTGAGTTCTGATACTTTCTCGTGAGAGGATTTGTGCTTGGTGCTAATAGTGATTTTTTAGCTCATCGGATGCCTATAACGGATTTGTCCGCTGCGTTTGAGAGAATTGAAATGATTAGTTCGCGCTTTCTTCGCCTAAGGATATACCATTAAGCAAAATAAATGTCTTCGGGATAACAGCGTCGATGAGATTGTGAGCTTGTCTGTCCTTGCAAGGAACATTCTTCCGTCTTCTTGAATTTCGAGTTCTGCCCTGCCGGTTCATGCGCGTGCTCACCGGTCAATCTGTCCGAGCATTTGAGTAACGAGAAGCTATCCACATTTGTACTACGTGCCAGGATCGCGCAAATGTAATATCCCAGGCAACTTTTCCCTTGCGAGATGTTGTTCAAGCGAACAACTCTAAAGCTAAATCCAGACATGGTTGCGCTTGCATGAGTGTACCTGGCGCGGCAGGGGGCTTGCTCTTCAAATCAAGACCCTGTCTTTCCTCCCTTTAGGTATTCAATATTACATCCTGTAAGGCATCGTCATCACATTGCCCACATCTGGAAATCACTTCGTAACAAATAGGGCTAGTTAGTGTATGAAAGAAAAATCAACCTAATTGATTATGGATTTGATTAGATTAGATTAGTATATTTTGACCTCTCATTAGATTACGCTTAAGTTTAATAAATAACTACTGTAGGATTAGATTGGGTTTACTTGGCTCTACATAGATAAGTATCTAGGTGCTCTCTTGCCAACCAGCACTAATGAGCGAATAATTATAGTGTAAGAGCTAGGTTTATAGAGTTTACTTTCTATTGATTAGATACGAGTACAAGAAGATTAGATACAAGAAGTTCTAGAAGAACCTAAGACTCTTTAGAATCCTACAAGTCTTTAGAGTCTTAAGTCTATTCGCGAGCGTTTAAACTTTCGGAATGAAAACTCAGCGATATCATCATTATAGTCGGCTCTAGCTTACTCTCATACAAACTAATAGATACACGTGTATAATGGATTCGATTATCATTCGATTATATCTAATTAGGTTCGAGATACCTTTCATTCGATATGTTTTAATCAGGTGGCAATAAGCGAATTTAAGTTAATCAATTTGCACATTGCGTTGGGCGTACAGTAGCATGAATAGGAAAGAGCTCATCTTTTTGCTGGAGCTCTGGACTCTCGGTACTCGACTCTAAGGCAATTAGAATTCTGGGTCAAAGAGCCACCGCCATCCGAGTCATCCAACGCCGCTTCCGGTCCCAGTTCTCGGCATATTGTGTCTTCCATATCGTCAAAGACTCGAGAATCTTAGGGAAGATCAAGACTGAAGTCCTAATGAACGAAGTAGGGAATGGTTCAGCGACATGTTGCTGCTTTGAATGAAGCTGTGTTGTGAGGATGTGCCTGGCTAGTTGATACAACCCGCGTAACGTGGAGGTTGGGTCAATCGGAGCTGTATTGTGAGCTTGTAATCGTGGATCTAGAGGAGCTTTGATTCAGTCAGATCATCATCTGACGTCTGAGACTGAGTACCTTAATAGTCGATGCCTAATTGACTTCGCCTGATACTCCGTGTGGTTGCCATTCACTACCATTTGCATCATTTCCATTTTTTTCTTATCTGACGCTGTCGTAACTCGATTCTGCTCTTGAATTTTAGTCTCGTGGTAACGGGGAGTCACTGGTTACCTTCACGCATGTCTGATGTTCTGAACATTATACTCGTCCATTTTTCTTCACACAGGCACTCTAGTATTTTCTGGGAAGGTGATTCAACCGGACGTTTGCATGACCTAGCCCGCAATATGTTCAGATCCCATGTATGATGGAGTTTGAATGTGCTCACCACAATGAGTAGCATAGAGACTGAGGGGCAAAGGATTGCAAAAGAATAGTCATAATTTCATAGAAGCGGAGCAGTTTGTTGACTTTGGGATATGTAAAAGATGAACTGTATTGTCTAAGACAAATTTTCAGCGCCTCAAAGCTGAGACGAATCTCACTCGTAATAAGCGCGGAAAGGGTAGATTCAGCCGCAGAGGCAGAGATGAACTCGTGATGAGGGAGGGCTAGAATATAAGTCGCATAGAGCAAATGCAGTGCCGGCATGGCTGGTACCGGGGAAACACAAAACGGGCGCAACTGGAATTCAAAGTCAAGAGATTCCTATACGACATTGCCTGAAGTGATTCTTCGAAGTCGCCCAGCTTTTTGATGACCCTGACCAGAGTGCTGTTCTGAGATGCAAACCTACTATTTTATTCTCAGGTGGCTTCACCCGACAGTTCCGAAACGAACTTATCTAGCCTTGAATATGATTTAGCGTCATTAGTTAGAGCGGTTTTAATTGTCTATAATAGTAGTAACCAAAGAAAAACAGGTAAGTCTAAGATACGGTTCTAGGCGGCCCTTTTCACGTCTTTTCGGTCTGCGCAGATCACTCGAAAGGTGAATCTCAGGTAGTGAATTCGAATCTAAGGCTAACCTATATCGCTTGATTGTGCCTATGTGAATCACTATATCGCTCCCCCAAGTCTCGAGGCTCTTCCTGCAGCTACTTTCTCCTCCCTATACTTTTCAAAGAATACCCTTTCGTCATAATTCTTTGTAGGGATGCAACACGGTGAAATATACTGAACTTCACATTCAAGATTTGGATTGTTCTTCTGCCAGCCGCTAAAATGTCTTCTGATATAGAACCATTTTGCAGTGAGTTCACTGACGCTTTATCATATTATCGTCGAAGCTGATATCAAATAGGTCCCCTTACACGCTGTCCGAAAAGGACGACTAGATATCACTTTCAAATCGACCCTCGATATAGTCTTCGCGCTGTCTGGGCCGAAGCCGAGCTCTTCGTATATGGAAAGTTGCGACTGGGTCACCATGCTGGGGAAATAGGGAGGGAACTTGACGATATTCTTCTTCAGGGTTCGGGAAACGGTGAAGAAGTTCATCTGGCTCAGTTTAAATCTGTGTGTCAGCGAATTTTGGACAATTTGTCGTACAACCGTATATTCAAAGAGTTGCCCCTTCTTGCAGTGTACGATGAGTTGGTGAGAGATCCGCCTCGAAGAGCGAAATTTGAGGCAATGATGTACAATCGGTTCGAGGATTACGAGTCGTTCAAGGAAAGTGCTACAGACATGGATGCGAAGTCAATTATGGGTGAGTAAAGTTGCGGAATACCCGTTTTTGGGTTTCACTGATGTTCTGGTTCAGCCGAGGAGGAGCCACTAAGCATATCATGTCTTGAAGTCGTCCAGACGTTGCAAAATCAAGTCACAAAGGATGTAGAGGCGAACTACACAGGTAAGTCTGTATTCAGAGAAACGTTTCTTTGGGCACTTGTAACTCAAAGACAGCCAATCGAAAGTTCATGAATGAGAATCCCGACAATAGTCAATTCTTAGCAACAACTTCGGAGGACCCGTTTGTCGGATACCAGTATTTCGATTACCAATTCTCAACCGATAGACCAGGGTATGTCTTTGTAGAGACTGATATGTATCGTACACTACCTGAGGAGAGAACGTCGTGGTCGCAGCCCACTACATGTGTTCACGGAATGAATACTGCAGATGTGTTCTGCGGGTCCCTGTCGCAGTCCAACACAAATATGGGTGGAATGCAGGCGCAAGATGTGTTTTCCAGTCCAGCTGCGAATATATCAAAAGAACTTTCTACACCGGACCAGACTTCGAACATGTCGAGTCCAATGAGTAGCACTCCGAGCACAATAGTGATCTCAAGAAACCTTCCACGTACCCCAAAAAACAAGTTGGACCACGTTGAGACACGCCTGGGAAACCCTGGCCGTGCATTCTTTCTCCGACCGATCAGCCTAGGGTCGCCAGAGAAGCCGAAGTACGGTCGTCCACGAAAACCGAATATTATGAATTTCGAAGATGTCGAACATGGTGGCGTAATTTAAGTATACATCACGTAATGGGTGAGCAGAATCATGGGCAAAACAGCGCGAAAGAACCTGATAGCCCCAAATGATTCGAGAACGGAGAGAAAGTGCGGACCTTGGAGGAGTGTTTGGCTTGGGCGGATGAGCTTACAGAGAAGTTTGTTGGTCCTGATGGAGAAGTTGACGAAGGGAATGGTGATGAGCATGTTGTGATGGGCGACTGTGAAGGATGATTGTTGAGCGGTCGGAGGATGAATTCGGGAAATGGCAGGACCGGGTACTACTAGGCTCATCTCCAAACTAGGTCGAAAGTTTGGGATTGGTGCTATTCAGCTGGAATCTCTTGTAGCATTGAGGTTGGAGGGCATCTCGTCTTTGATGGAACGAGATAAACGTATGTATGCCTCAACGTTCATGACTTAGACCAATTTGCCAAGATGGGGAATTGCTTGGAGGACTTTACTAGAATATCCAGGCTACTTAATAAATACACGCATGGTATTCAAGTCAGGAAACTATTAAAGTATTTGTAGGTCGTTAAATTTCCTGTTTCTGTCACCACCTCAACAGCCTAGTCTTGCTAAGTAGTCAGCATGTAGGTATGGCTGACTCGCTCGCTCGCTCGGTTCAGTTGAATCACAACACGCGCAATCACTTTGTCACAATACTTGACACAATCTTGCCACATTGAGGCTGTCGGTATGTTGAAGAGATGATTTGTTGGACAATTTAGCAGAAATAAAAGTCGAGAAAGGTGGGGTCCTAGAATGTCACGTGACGACAGCAAAAGAAATTCAAACCCACATGAAGGCGACTTATTGCAAGCGATTGACTGTAATCACTTTAATAACTTAGTTTCATTATGTCATCTAGCTTAGTTGCCACGGAATATCTCAAGATAGCGTGGGTTGTTTAAAATGTCACGATCCACGGGGAAATTCCATCTGGGCGACCCCTAAAATCGTTAGCATGCGGGAACGCATCCGCCTCTTCCTATTATCAACTCCATCCCGCCATCAGCCCTATCAACTCCACCATCAGGAACTATACGTCCAATGGAGCGCAATGCCACCAGAGCCAATCGCTGGAGGATCGAAGAAGGCTCGGAAGATAAGACAAGCTTGCGACTGTTGCCATGCGCGCAAGATTCGTTGCTCGGGAGAGGACCCTTGTAAAAATTGCGTGGTGACCGAACTACAATGCACTTATCTAGCTATACCGAAGAAGAAGGGTCCCAAGGGACGACGAATTCACAAAGAAGCGAAGCCAACACCGATACAGAGACCCAAGATCTTCGAGCAGAATGGTTCATCCATGTCTGTCCCGTTACGGGAATCAGTTCACACGCCCCCTGCAACGAACCACACAGAATCAAATGGATTTTCGCTCCTTAACGTCCTGAATACTGTGCCCTCAGGTTCCTCTTCTGACAATGAGCCTTCAGCGGCATCATCTATTTCGGTTACCGACAGCTCATTAGTTTTTCAGGCCTCTCCTTTACTATCAGCTGATCTGGTAAAAACATGTCTGGACGCCTTCTTCACGCATAAATACCCAATTATGCCTATCATGGATCCGGACGCTACTTATGACATGATTACTCGTCTAAATGATACTCCAGAGCAGTATGGACTGATAGCAGCCCTTTGTGCACTTATTGTGTTCCAGCCAGAGATTATCGAGGCTCCAAAACCTGGATCGCACTGGCCAAGCTCACAGGAACTTATCAACGAAGCTGTCCGAGCGAGAACATTTTGCGACTTTGTTGAACAGCCATCACTGGCGACCATTCACACCTCATTCTTGCTATTCGCGGCAATGTTCTGTTTAGGGAAAGACAATTCGGCATGGTTCTATATCAGAGAGTCGATGACCTGTCTTCAGATTTTGCGACTTCACGAAGAGATAACATACCTTGAATTAGACGCCGAGTATTCGAAGTACTCTCGGAGGACTTTCTGGTTGCTATTCATAACCGAGAGAGCCTATGCACTACAGCGGCATAGACCTCTTACTCTGCAATTGACAATCGACCTACCAATCGTCGATCCTGGTCCCGAAGCTACTATTTTGGCCGGCTTTCTCGATCTGGTACACCTCTTTCAGCATTTTGACGAGCCTTTCATGTCCGTGTGGAATATGGCTGGCAGTGATTCTTCACCCCAGGCTTTGATCCAACTACAGGAAGCGCTTAAGACTACTAGTCCCGACAATTCTGACAGGACCGAGATCCAGCAAGCTGACCTCCGCGTCAGTCGTCAGTGGTTGAGAGTACTGGTCTGGCAATTATGTGTCAGCAAAGGATTCCTGTCGAGCCAATCTTCGAACAAGAGCATGTCGTTTCAGTACCCCATCTCCATTGCTCGCGATGTAGTCCTTGTTGCCCGCTCACTCCCAGTCAAGGCTTTCGAAGCGAACGGGATCGGGATTTTAGAGAAGGTTTTTGACATCGGCTGCAGTCTTTCCGATGTCCTTCTCTTGAATCCTGATGCCATTGATAGTTCGGCGATGGAGATTGGACCCAAGGACTATTTGTTGGAGATGGTCAGGCTTCTCGGAACTACGCCAGGCGGATACAAGTATCTGAGGATGTTGACATCGAAGGCGGATGCATTTTTGAAGTTACAACTCGGGGAAGTTATTTCTGACAATGACACACCTGATCGGATCGAGGAGGTTTTCGATAGCGAGGATGGAATGTTGCCTTGCCCAGATGATGAGCAATTTCTTAATTCTGGAGTGGCCGCTGGCAATGGTGATATCACCATGGAGGGCCAGATTGTTGCAGAGGGGTTTGACACGCCAGGCTATCACCCAAATATGATTGTGGGTGATCAAAGCCTCGTGTTTTCAATGCCCACACCTGGATGGGAAGCCTTCTGGCCACCAAAAACACCCGATATCGCTTGAAGATGCGACTCCAACTAGTGCAGGTCTTGTTGGAGTAGCTGGAGCAAATACCCCAATATGTTTCGGACAAAGTCCTCTATGCTAGCGGTGCGAGGTCCTTGGATGGCTATCTATAATATGGCTTCGAATGATACACTTTTACATCAAGCCGATAAACAGCCGGGACAGGCCCCGTGGTTCCTATCTTTCACTGTAACGATATCACGAAGCCCGTCAAGAGTTTGCGAAGCGGAATACTAGGGGCCAAGAAAAGATCCGCCTCCGCATTTTGGTGGACGGGGCCCGACGGATCTGAACAAAACAGCCGAGTCAACAAATAGGATGAATTTGTGGCGCGCGATCGCCCCGCGCCATCCCAATTTGCGACAAGCTCGATCATTAGACAAGCACCTGAAGCGGACTTATTTCCCCACGATAGAATCCTCGTCTTGAATAAATGTCCGCTCTTGAGTGCCGCACATGAAAGCGATACGCGAGCATCAGGATTTCTTCGCGGCTCCAGAGTTTCAAGTAGCAATGGGAGAACTCCTATTGGATGGATAATTGTCGGCATTCAGCCGGAGGGAGTACGGCTCTAGCCCGTCCAGTCTCTGGGCAGTGTTGGCTGTGTCCTAAGATGGAAATGATAATAAGTATTGAGTTTGTCGCCCTTCCATGAAAGCTTGCCCTACGTTTCATGGACGTCCCACTTGTTTTGATATAGGCTGCTAGAATATAAACCGAGTCATCATTTTATTCCTTCTTGGGCCATATTCAAGTCTTTCGTCTTTTCTTGGCGTTTGGAAGTCTAGAATTTCGCAGTCTCTGCCCTCGATGAGCTCGGCTGCCCAGTATGACTTTCAGCCGATTTCGTCCTACTTCACATTTCATACCGCCTGATTCGTGGTCGAATGATCCTTGTGGCGCTGTATATATTCCAGAGACGAAAGAATACAGGATTTGCTACCAATGGAATCCAGGAACGACACAAGGCGGCAATTCTGCTTGGGGCATGGCAAGAAGTAAAGATCTGGTCACATGGGAAGACTGTTCACCGGCTTTGAGAATTGGTCCTACTTACGACCGTCTGGGCGTGTTCTCTGGTTCGATCGTATCGAGAATAGTCGATGGCAGGAGAGTCCTATTTCTATTTTATACCAGTGTCTCAGCCGTACCAATACATTGGTCATTACCATACCTGGATGGGTGCGAATCTCAGTCAGTGGCTTTCTCAACAGATTTTGGAAATACATGGCAACGATATGAAAACAATCCTCTTATTACCATACCGCCAAATTTGGGAAGGACGACAGGATGGCGAGATCCCTTTGTGTCGAAGTGGGAACCTATGTCACAATTACTGGGTGTGAATACAGCTACTGAATACATGATGATCGCCTCTGGTGAAAAAGGATGTGGTCCACAGCTCATACTCTATCGATCAAACGATCTCCTAGACTGGCAACCGACTGGGACTCTTCTGAGCATGGAAGCGAATGCCAACTTTTCTCCAACGAGCGAACACAATTGTGGTATGAACTTCGAGTGTGCTAGTTTCTTCACTATCGGCAGCAGTCACTATCTCATCGTGGGGGTCGAAGAGGACAATAACAGCAAAAAGCATGACGGTCATGCCCTACTCTGGCTTTCAGGAACACTCAGTCTAGAGGATGGGAAGCCTCGATTTAGTATCACTAGCCACGGCGTCCTTGATTATGGACTTGCTTATGCAGCTCACATCTTCCGGGACCAGGATGGACGACTGCTTCAACTAGGCTGGGCAAACGAGGCTACAAGCCGTTCAGTCGTAGAAAATCAAGGATGGGCCGGTCTATTGACACATCCCAAAGAGTTGTTCGAGATTTCAAGGCCGATGTTGCAGATAGAAGGAGACATGGATCGTTGGAGTATCAATGAGAAGTCGAGGACAATGACTACACTTGGGATGCGGCCTGCGCCCCAGATAGCAAGTCTGCGACCGCAGACCCCGCATTTGTCTCTTGAAAATCTGAAGACTCTCCAGTCTACCAATTACGAAGTTAATGCTGTATTTCGATCTCTATCCGGAAGGGAGAGGTTCACATTCAACGTTCGCGAGTCACCCAGCTCGGCCGAAGTTACGAAAATCATTTTCGACCTGGAGAACAATCGAATATCGGTCCACCGCAGTCGATCTTCTCTCCAAAGCCTCGGCACAAGTACTCCAGACGCTGGTAGATTTCACCTTGTTCCCGGCGAAGATCTGACAATTCGGATCTTCGTCGACAATTCTGTCCTGGAAGTTTTCGCCAATGAGAGGTTCGCCCTAACTTCCAGAGTCTATCCCAGCTTGGAAACTTCTGTTAGAGTATCCTTTGACTTTGGGGATTTCGACCTGGCAAATGTCGACCTCCAATGTTGGGAAGGCTTGAAGAATGCTTGGCCAACGCGAACGAAGCAGAACATTGAGGTGTCCGAGATACCTTTGCGCCGTATAGAGAGAGACGAGAAACATAAATTGAAGGCGAGCGAGTTGGAATTAGTGCACGCTTAAATGGCGTCGCTGTGAAGGGGATTGTACATCTTCTCTTAAAAATATCTCAAGGTGTAAGAACATCGCTCGCAGATAACATAAAACAGAAACGAGGGCAAAGTTCAGATGTATGTTCAGATGCTTTGATGAGAACGCAAGCAACGTGACAACTTCTTAAAATTACATTTTGTGTATGATGAGGTATACTTACGCCACAGAACGCCTTTTCCAACTTCCAAACTCCAATATCATTAGAATGATATCCCAATATGACCACTGACTCGGCAATGTCTATCCAGTTTTTTGATCCAAGCAGGGCTCTAGCCGCAAGAGGAGCTCAACGAAAGGATAATCATATTTCGAAACTGCTTGGCTCAGGGAGCATCTCCTCAAGTAATTTTAGCATCACTTTCCTCACATCAGCGACCGCAGCTTCCTCATTCGTATACACGTCGTCATTCAAACACAGCTGTCCGACCTTTCCTCTTTGCTTGATCGTCCTCTCGAACACATTGTCGGCCTGCTCAGCATCCTTGACCATCACGAAGGAAGCATCTGGTTCAACCAGAACGTACTGATACTTCCATAGAGCCTTGATGACAGTTTCTCTTATCGCAGCTTGAGTCAATGAATTAGGCAGCAGAGGCTCGAGCCCGCTTTCCGCCCGATTGAGGATCAGCTTCAACAGGCAATCTCCACATTTTGGTTGTTGTCTCGCCATCCGATCGAAGATCGACGCAGTACTGAAAACATGATTCATGTGCTTTTCATCCGAAGCCGGCGACGAAAACCCAGGAGCCATACACTCATTGACATTGAATTCGAAACACTCAATATCCTTGATAGCAGCCGGACCATCCAGAGACGTCCACTGAACATCAGTATTGACTTTGGGGGCCTCCAGACCAGCTTCCTCCAACGCCTCGCTCATGTGATAGAACATACGCTTGCGGAATGCAGGCTGTCCCTCATTTGTCATTCCTTCTTCTATGTCATCTATGATCGTTTGTCGTTCACTCCATCCCAGATTACCGTCTCCATCAACATCGTTGCGCAACATGATGTAGCTCCACAAGAGCGCCTCCCGATGTCTTTCTATCGTATAATGGAAACTTGCATACCACGAATATAACTGGAAGCCCGTCTCTCCTCTGAACCTCTGACACGCACTTTGTAATGCTGCGCGGGGAAATGAGTTGATTGCTTCTTTCATCACAGAGCGCGATAACGAATGGCCGAAATGAAGCTGTCCTCTGCGTTTTCGGTCGCCAAAGCGACGGTTGAGAAGCCATGATGTGTAGATAAGATATGGCTTTTCGCCGAATCTTCGAGCGTCGGCATTCGTGGGTGCGTTTGCGGTATTGTAATAATTAGGTTTGAACCCCATGGTAGGACCAAACAGTGGTGAATAAATGTCTGATGCTGCGTGCGGCTTGCCCAGAAGCATGTCATCTGATAGAGTAAAAATCTACAACATCAGCAGGAAAGCTCCAAGTGTGGAAGAGTACTTACTCGATCGGTGCCAGACTTGGTGTTGAAGATCTGGTTCTCAATTGTCAAAGAATTGAAGGTTGGAAGACAGCTCTGTTCGGCATCGTTGAAAAAGTCTTCTTGCGATAGTACTTGTACGACCTCGCTCGTTTCTTCATCATTCTTAAGCCACAATGGGCTCTGTTTTCCCACGATCTCAGCGGGTTCTTCAACCGAGGCCGTCTTGGCTTCCAATGGGTTGGCGACAGAGTTTACTAGGAGCATAATTTTGTTTCTGAAGCTTGATGCGTACTTCTCGACACTCCTTATTGAGTATCGCAACTCATCCCAATCTCGATATCGATTCACGCGGTGTGATTCCAACCAGATTCCTTCGGCATCGTTGAGTGATGAATTCACTTCATAAGGATACATTGTTTCTTGGAACTTGGTATCAGAGCCATTCACCCCTAAATGTATTTATTCAGTAACAGTGCAGAAATATTATCGGGCGAAACTTACAAGTGTAGATGAAATCAATTTTCGCCTCACTGATCGGCCCATACTTTGAAATGTCCAGCCGAGCTTCTGAGAACCACAAGTCTTCCCAGCCTTCTAATTTAACATCGATTACAGAGTCCTCGAATGGAATATGGATGATGTCTGGCAAAGCCTCTGCCTTTTCGCCGAGTGCTGCGTACTCGGAATATTCAGGGAATCGTCTCTGCCCTCCGGATGGCGCTGTCCCCGATTTTACCAACTCGTTCTCTTTATCGATCTCGGTCTTGACAGCTGGAAAACGATGTTGCTCGATCAGTTTCTGAGTAGCTTCCATCACTAGAAGCGGTGGCTTGTGTTTTCTAGACCATAGAATTGGCTTGGGTTTGGAAGGGTTTCCTGCTCCTGCTTCGGTATCTTCAAGTTCTTCGTTTCGAACTTCGTCCTCCGGACTTGATCCTAGATAGACTCCTTCTGCTAGTGTTTCATTCGGATTCCGTTGCTCGACTTCTTCTGTATCCTGAACATGAGAGTGTATTGAGCTGGCTTCTCCATGCTTATTGGCGGAAAGAATCCTTGGAACATCAAGGAGAAGATGTTCTCCTCTTATGCTTTCCACTCGTGGTCGGCCCATTGGCTTTTGTCTTCCTTTCTGATATGCACCCAATGTCGTCTCGTCTGTCGTAACAATCGTCGGATTTTGGTATCGATGCCATGTCAATAAGCACACGACCAATACGATCAGAGTTTTATAACGACTTGAAACCCCCCTTCGAAGAGTCATACTAGGTGTCTTCTGCCATTGTGGTAAACTGGATGGAGATTTTTCCATTTTTGAGGGCCGCTGAACAGTCGCTGTGGAGAAAATGAGGAGCGAAGAGAAATAAGTATCCAATTTTGACATTCAAAGTTCAACGACTAAGTGTTTAGTTGACGCATCCTTCGCATTGACCGGCGGAAGTCGTTTGCTGTGGATTCGAGGGTTCTTGGGGAAATCCTTAAGGGTAACAGTGGTCTCATAATTGGCAAATCACATAGCAAGACCAACGCCACAATTCAGATGCTCAAGTCGTACTTGCGGGAGTGACGGGCTCCTTGAAGAAGCTAGAGTTTAGATCCGTAAGAGGAAATTTGGCGCACGACTCAATGAAAGGAGGCCAAAGAAGGCAACGCTACTAGTCCATTATGTTTGAGTTTTGGAGGGCAGTAGTAATTGACGGCGGGAAAGATACGGGATGAAGTACCATCTGGCCTGCAATTCATTCTCTCTTGGCAATATTCCTGATGCCTACAATCAATCAGTGAGTTTCGCTATTTCAATTCAGCGCGACCCTCTGGTAAATATCCCGGACAGCCCCTTTCGCTGTCTCACTACGACGGGACGACGCAAAGCGGCCGCAACAACAGTGCTTGGCGGGGGCCGAGAGAGCCTCTTGACCCAGCGCTCGCCGCCCAGACTGTTCAAAGTCTGCATATTCACAGACTGAATGGCGATCTGGCGCGTCCTTTTACCGTTCTGTCTCGGACATTATCACAACACGAGATTTCACTGGAATCATCCCTTCGAAACACCTAGTCTCGGCTTTTGGTAACACAATGCCACTAATTTCCGCCACCTCATACATGGTGATAGCGCGGCATAGGGTAATAATGCCCGTAGCATTACCGACAGCTCCAGAGGCAAATCTCCTAGTGGGGTAATGCCGCACAGTTCTCCGTCATCTGATGAAGTCTGAAAAGCACTGGCTGGAAGCTGCTAATTTGCGAATGTATCATCTCTACTTTTATGCTCAGTCTGATATGTGAACTGTCAGCGTATTTCCTTGCTTCTTTTTGGACACCCAAGATGCTATGTACTTCATCTAGGGCACAGACCTTAACTTCCGCGAATCTTGGCTTCCTGTTGTGTTTCTACTTAAATTTTCTGCAATCAATCTTACATGCTACATTACACTACGTCCGTAAGCCAGGAATGTCTTTATACTAATTCATTTTTACACTAGCCACACTTCTTCGTCTTCATCAGATAACACGTGGTGGAGATAAGTTCACGATGAGTGCGGTGGTCACTCCTGGTATACATTGCTTCAATGTAGAAACAAGCGTTATCTTCCGTCTTACAGCTGCTCCTGGTTCTGTTCAAATTCCGCGAGCCAAGTCGGTTTGACGGGAAATTTCTTTATAAATGTGTTGATTCCCGAGAACACTGATATCTACCACTCGACCTATCGATCCTGAAGATTTCTGAGCTTAATATTCTCGCTTAGCGGACCCAAGAGTAAAACAACAAATCTTGTGCAATACCTCCCGCAGATCTATGGGTCCTTGCCAACCAAGCAATCCCTCGGACTATTGTACATCTATTTGAACGTAAGCTGTAAACTCAGTTCACGCATTCCAGCGAATTGGATTTCCGTGGCCATAGTTTGTTCGTCTATAATGGTAAAGGCTTGCCGGTTTCAATTTCCGAGTGGGCTTTGGTTGCTTGACCGGACGCAGGTGAGACAACCCGGCAGTTGGTGTCTGCATGTTTATCTTACTTTCGCCGAACCGGCACCATCTGCCGTAATGTCCCAACCATCATAATAAATTCGTGATAAATCATTTAGGTCTCTGACTTGTCGTCTAATGAAGCGCCGATAGAGGGGTAGCTCCAGCCTGCAGACGCGAGCCATACACTGGGCATTTGAAGATCGAGAAACGCCAGTAAGCACCCATACCAAGCAGTTTGCAAGCTGCAAGCTTCTGTATTAAAGAGACTGCGAAGGAAAAGAAATACAAACCTGCCGGGTGTGGTCAAAGTGAGGTGCTGACATAATTGTAATACTTTCTAGTTCAAAAAAACTTCCTAAGTCAAATGCTGGCAAATGTGGGAGCACATCTTTAAGCGTGTTGCCATCGAGTTCATTCTACGCTGTATCTCTTCGGGCGGTGGGTTTACAATCCAAAAAAGAGTTCGCCCTTTCGTGATAATTTTCGACTCTTCCTTGACCGTTCCGGGATCTACAAGCTTATACGAATGCTCTCTTACGCCAGCTTCCTTGTACGTGTCCCTCGACCCTCGTTGATAAAATTCGGGTTCGGAAAGAGCAATGCGTGAGAGGGAGAGACTTGGCGAGTTTGTTCTATGTCAGATTCGAGAATTGAGCGAGGTTCAAGCCTGATGTCGGGTAGGAAAGTGTAGTCCGACCTGTTAATTTTTAAACACGTGGTACGGGTATTTTGCTTAGCAGAGAAGCATCCCCATCAACAGCGACAACTCGCGAGACGAGCTCTTCGACTCTCCTCCAGAATCAGAAAGACAGGATTGCTTGGTCCTAAGGGCAGCTGCTCACCTAGAAAATCAATATTTTTTATTTCAAGTAAGCGACCAGCGATCTCCTAGCAGAGTAAAGTTCACGAGCCTAGAGTGGGGGAGCAGCGGCAAAGCTTCCTGATCCATTTGCATAGTTTTCTCGGGTATTCATCGCTCGGAAAACCTTCCTTCATGATTTTTGAAAAATATAGAATTTAACCTGTATCGCCATCAGCAAATAGAAAGTACGCTCTATAAGACCTCTAAAACAAGAAATTCCGCCTCATAGTCGGATTCTTATTGTCTCCATTATTTTCTCAACACTTAAACTGAACCTGCCTCCGGCCGTTGACGCCCGTATTAGCATCCTCAGGCTCAGGTTCTCTGATTGTATTAAATTTTTAATCATTCTATGCTTAACAGAATTGTTGAGACTTATTCCAATATGCTATCTGTGTCTTGGCTTCGACCTCCTAAATATGTCCAGGCATCAATTCTCATTTCTATTGGAGGCGGCTTATTCGGGTATGTGCTTACCAGGCTCTTCCAGGATGATACTCACATAATTCCAGGCTCGATACAGGCACAATCGGACCAATCACTACCATGGCTGAATTCGACAAGACATTCGGCCATCTTTCATCAACTGTCCATGGCCTTACGGTGTCAATGATACTCATTCCTGCAGCTATAAGTTCTTTCTTTGGTGGACACCTTGCCAACTCTGTTGGCAGACTTAGAGGCATCGCGATTGGTGCATCTATCTTTGGTATTGGTGGTAGCATCGAGGCAGCGAGTGTGAGGCTGGGTATGTTACTTGCTGGAAGGGCAATCAAAGGTATTGGCGAAGGATTATTTTTGAGCAACTTGGTGGTGTATGTCCTCTCCACTGCTACCCGTTAGCAGAATTTTACGCACAGGATTAACAAAATGAGTAGCTACATCACGGAAATATCTCCTCCCCAGTCCAGAGGTACCTTGGCATCTATTCCACAATTTTTTACTACAGTTGGCGTCTGCGGTGGATACTTTATTTGCTACGGCACCGTGAACATCCCCTCCTCGGCCTCCTGGCGTACCCCGTTCGCTTTTCAAGCCATTCTCGCCTTCGCCTTCACAATTAGTACCTTGTTCTGCCTTCCAGAATCACCACGCTGGCTCACTGCGCGAGGTCGACATGAAGAAGCTCTCGTCATCTGGGATAAGCTCGGGATTGATTCTAAAGAGCGAGAGAAGATCGAAGAGGCACAGGGTGACACCCTCCCGTCTCAAGTGAAGACGAAAGATATCCTAGCAGTTTTCAGCAAGAGCGCAAGACGTCAGACAGGACTTGGTGTTTTCCTCATGGGTGCGCAGCAGGCCAGTGGAATTGATGGGTAAGAAATGTAACCTTCTTATTTTCTGCCCGTCTAATCAAACACAGTGTTCTCTATTATGCACCTCTTCTCTTCGCATCAGCCGGCTTATCATCTGCTACCGCGTCCTTTCTCGCGAGTGGTATCTCAGCACTTCTTATCCTTCTCGTAACGATCCCGGCATTCCTCCTTGCTGATCGATGGGGCAGAGCGACATCCACCATCTTTGGTGGCAGTATCCAGGCATTCTGCATGTTCGTTATTGGCTCTCTATATGCAAGTGGAAGCGTGCATGCTGATCGAGGAGCTGCAAGATGGGTAGTGGTTGTATTGATTTATGTGTTCGCCATGGTATTTTCGGGGACTTGGGGAGTGTGCTTCAGAGTTTACGTTTCTGAAATTCAAAGCCCAGAGACAAGGGCCGGAGCGAGTAGCTTGGCGCTGAGTGCAAATTGGGTGAGCTTCTTTCTCTCACATGTTATTCAGAATCATGTACCGCTGTGCGAATAGCTTAAAATTCAAGGTGAAGCTGACATTCTTTCAGATTGTGAACTGGATCATAGCTTTCACCACGCCAATATTCCTTGCAAACTCTTCTTTTGGAGTATACTTTCTCTTCGGGGGCGCAACACTTTTTACTGTTATCGTATGCATCTTCTGGATGCCTGAGACCCGGGGAAAGAGTCTGGAGGACATCAATGCTGAGTTTAGAGGGCGGCACAAACTTAAAGAAGGGGAAGTTGAGAATGGGCACGGCATCATGCTTACTGATACACCTAACCACAGAATAATCGAGAAGGCTTGAAGGAATATGAAACTTGTTGAAATATATCGGTTATTCTATTATTCCTATTTTTTCCGAGAGCGCAGAGCACGGAGGCATTTGTTAGCAGTGTGATTGGTGGCGGAGAAATTTGACGAGAATTTATATGGCTCGGGATTCTCTCTCGAGAAGTGCAGAACCGAGAAAGACCTTTGTGGACGTTCTGGCAGTTTTGTACTGCAGACTAAATTGATATCCAGGCCACTTTTTAGCGAGCGAATCCTGCATCCTGATACCTACCCAGTCGTTCCATTCTCAAGTCTTCCAACAGGCCATGACTTCTCAATAACACAAGAAAATATTTTCATCCTAGTATAAAGTGTCAGTTATCGGTAAATTAACGGCGAGTGTCAGACGGCTCTAGTACGAGTAAGAATATAGGACAATTTTATCAGACACAAGCCCAGATACACGAAAGACGTGGCAGTTTTGTTAAACATGACATCTCCTCGAAAACCTAACTAGTAACTTCAAACCCCCGTGACGAATGTGGCCAACAGCGTCGTGGAGCAACCACTTAGTATTGCTGCATCAGTGATCGTTGGTAAGATATAATTCGTGCTACATCCCGCAATACTCAAGTCAACTTCAAACTTCAAATGCTTCGCAAAAAATCTCATCTATGTTGTCAAAGCCAATATTTATCTTTGTTCCCGGCACCTGGCACTCTTCCGTCTACGACTCGGTTATCTCAAAGTTGTCCAGTCATGGCGACCAATCTTAAGCTCTCCCTCTCCAAGCTTTTGTTGCCTGACCTGCTGTTACATCCTTAGAGCCAAATATGGACGCTCTCGATGCCGTTGTCCGCTTTGAAGTCAGGGTAGGTATAGATATGATTAATGTGAGCCCCGGACACGATAAAGACTAAATTGTGTTTTCTGATACAGAACATGCTCAGCTAGCAGAGAAGCATCAACAATGTTCAGTGTTCTGCATCTAATGAGGCAGAACGATTCACTATCACGTGGTATCTAAACGTTGCAATCAAGTAAGCCAGATTGGATTGTGATTATTTCCATAACAAGGTTAATGTGAGCCGCCTCTCGAGGTTTCGACTGTCCTTACGCTTATATTCACTTACTATCAGTTTCAAGAGTTCTGCTCGTCCCAAGGGAACCAATGATCACGTGACATGAGCGCTTATGCTCAGGTGAGCCACCACCATTCCAGTGCCTTTAACAAATTTCCCACACATCCTATCGGCATCTCGAAGATCACAACTATATCCCGCCTATTCTCAGGGTCGACTTCAAAATAGTGTAGACGTGCCGCGTTTGGACGATGTCGTTCCTCAGGCTGGCAAGCGCCCTCAAGAGTATCACACAAAAATCGACACATCCCTCGGAGCTCATCTACAAACTGCAGTTGGCTCGAGCAAAGGAGCAGCAGCTGAAAGGAGGAGACATTGGCGATGGAAAAGTAGGCGTCGTGGAGCTGGCTGCGCCCCAAGAACTTGTCGAGAATCAGCAAGCTATGGTGAGCGAGGCGATCAAAAATGACGAGGAAGCTGTCAGGCATAGCCATGAAGAAAGGATGAAAGAGAGTCCTGGAACGGGTTCGACATCAACAAGGACCTAAGATATGTTAAAATAAGGAAAACGGAATCTTAACGATGATAATGAGATATCGGTGACGAGGGAGCATGGCGTTGGGCGTTGGATTACTCTCTACTCATACCCCGGGAAGCATTTGAAAGTCTTCGGTCGCAATGTTCTGGAACGGAACATCGCGAGATCCTTAGCTTCAAAAAATGTCCACATGTTCGCAAAATGAATTCTCTGCAGCAGCTCCTCACGCCTTGACGAAATTCTCAAGAGTTTGGTTGTCTTTGATTTCGTCCTCTTCTAACCGTGCAGTTTCCTTCACCTCTCCATCCACAAGCTCGAACTTCACCAATGTTGGAACATTGTGAACATTCCAATCTGTCCGGAACGTATTTTGAGCCTTCCATCTGAGAAGCATCTGAGTCAGCCCAATCACCAAGTCTTGTCCACGGATACATACTCAGGTCTTTGCCCGACTTCAATATACACCATTTCTGGTGCTGTAGGTGAGGCAAATGCAGCGTTGAGAAGTGGTAGTACTATTCGTACATCAGGACACCATGATTCCCCAGTCTCGGGGTGGTTGGAAGAAATGAAGGTAACAAAGAGTGGGCGATCCGATACGTTGAGTTTGCGTGCCGATGCTGGTGCGGCGATGCTTCCTGAGACAGGCATATTTCTGGATCTTGAAGAGTTCACAGCAGTTGGACTTCCGAGACAGCTAAGCTCTGATAAGTGAAAGTTGAAGTTTCACGACCGATGTCGCCATCCTACCTAGACAAAGTGTCGCGAACCACACTTCACGGTAAAAGATATAGTTTGTGGGTCTAGAGCACAGGCCAGTCATGCGTTGGCCGCATCTCCACTTTAGCCGTGAAGCATCCTGGCCTCGAGTTATGTTGATACCTGGGTCGGCCGATCCAGATATACGATACAGTCCCATCTTCGTCTGTCAGCGTATTTGGATGACATCGTGTCGACTGTGCTAGAACGGGTCATGGGGCTGAATGTATCAATAATAACCGTTGATTACATTTGCCGCTCGGTTCCGAGACACGGAGCTTTAACAAGGACACTGCCAGCCAGACTTGGTCAACAACACTGAGAGTCAAATTGTGGGCGATGCAATGGAATCAATACAGAAGCTCCGTGATGCTGCTGCAGCTTTAGGGAGCGAGCCGCTTCTACCCTGCTCAGATGGAAGAATCTTCAATCTTGAGCAGGGTTATATTCCCCTTCACGTCAGCTTCACAGTCGAGGATAAAGCCGCAAAAGGTCTGAGAAAGCGGAAGGATGGTGATAGCATAGAACCTCCGGTGTACTACTCGGCGCTTGACATGGTTAAGGAATGTCGATACTTGTTGTTGCAAGGCGAAAGTGGAAGTGGGAAGACGACATTTGCGAAGCAGCTAACATTCAGTCTAGCCACAGACTCTGATGATCTGCCATTTGATATTACGCCCTGCTACTTTAATGTTAATAGCACAGAAAGCTTCAGATGTTTTCTGCGTCACGAGATGCCGAAGGTGATTAAGAATTCCCAAGCAACAGATGTTCCATTGATCCTCATCATTGATTCAATCGAAAATTTGGATGATGAAGCAAGCTTACTCCTGGTTGAGTTATTTGAGTATGTCAAGTCAGAGGAGAACATCAAACTGCTTCTACTTGGGGATTCAACGACTTTGGCACAATGGGAATTACCAACCGAGATTGTTCGTCACGAGCTACGACCATTATCGGAACTTCAGAGGCGCCAGGCAGTCGCAAATCTGACCAAATATGATACTTCACAGGATATATCTGGAATGGGGACGGCAGCTGGGACACCTATCAATTTTGCTCTTGCTTTAGAAGCTAATTCCTCTGGCAAGACTACCGAAGATATATTGGATGCCTGGCTGACTACCGTTGCGCCTGGGACGGACAATGCACAGAGACTTGCGGCTCGAGCATACGACTTGTACAATGGAAATCCTGATGATCATTTGTCATCCACAAATCTCAGTCTGCCTCAACATTTCTCGTCCAAAGCTGTCCAAAGGCTGCTCACTGCTCGATATCTTGTGGATCTGCCACCTCAAGTTGCAATCGACTTGTTCCATCTGAATGCTTCGGATACAGAGCCAATCATTCGAAGTCTGATAGCTCGTCTGGATAACAAAAGTCGAGAAATTTTGCTACAAGGACTTCTTAGCGGCTCCAAGACTCAAACGCAACTGGGCGCTTTGCTTGCGGCTGACTTCATACCAAACGAGGACAAGCTACGGGACAAAATCTCTGGTCATATGTTCGATATTGTCGAAGAAGCGTCATTGCACATCAATCGTCGAGAGAAAGCGGGTCGTATCCTGTCTCATCTCGGGGATCCTAGGGATTTGACAGAATTAAGTCTAATACCCGGAGGAGACTTTATACTTGGGTCTGAAGATCATCCAAACTCTCAACCGGTGGCCGCGATTTCAGTCGAGAACTTTCGCATTGGCACATACCCAGTCATCAATCGAGATTACTCTCTGTTTATCAAAGACACGGGGCGTGACTGGCACTCCCCTGATGGGTTCGACTCAGAATCTCAGAATTTGCCTGCCACTGACCTCAGTTGGTACGATGCAAGAGCATATTGTGAGTGGTTGAGTCGTCGTTGGCAAGAACTGGGAAAGATAGCCAAAGATGAGCATGTCAGACTCCCCACAGAGCCGGAGTGGGAACGCGCGGCACGTGGAGATCAACAAGTGGAAGAAGACGGGCAGATAATATATCCTTGGGGCACTAAATGGAACCCTGGTGCGCTTAATCATGAAGAGACTGGATTCAACAAAAGAGTATCTGTGGGCTTGTTTCCAGCTGGAGTGTCGCCATATGGTTGTCACGATATGGCCGGTCAGATATGGGAATGGTGCACTACCCTTTGGGGTGAGGACATGGCCATGCCAACCTTTCAGTATCCTTGGCGTAGCGATGACGGACGAGAAGACTTGGATGCTCCCGGGACCATTCGGAGAGTTCTTCGTGGTGGATGCTTCTCTAGCGGGAAACTCAAAGCTTCTTGCACGTATCGAGGTAGCCTAGAGCCAGGTGGATTCTGGAGAGGCAATGGCTTTCGTATCGTTGTTGCACCAATTCACTCCTGACCTCCATTGTTTTACAGCGAGAAGATTTGCCATCATACGATATATGTACACCTTAGCCAAAATTGAGCACACCCTTACAATCGAGACTCAATCCTTGCAGACCTTTCCGAGCAGCGAATACTTCTACTGGGTGCACTAGGTACAGCCAAGGTGGATTTTTCTGGAGCTGCCTCAAACATTCTGCGTACGCTTTTCGTCTATCGTCCTCCTCGATAGCCTTATTTGCTAGTTTGATTAGCCTATCTGTCTCATTATCTTGATAGCCTTGCCACCAGACAGCTTTTGTCGCACTTGAGATCTTATCATCGAGAACTCTGAAGGTGCTGTGAGGTGAAGAATCAAATAGAGCCATATCGCCGATATTCTTGTCGAGTCCTACTTGGCGGGCGTATGAAGCACGATGACTCTCAATTTCCACTTTGATGACGAATCCAATCGCCTCCAATGATGCAACGACGAAAGCTGCGATTGCTTCCGCACGTTCTGGCATGTATGTCGGTGTCCTCAGATGGATCGTCTTTTCTGTTGCCGACAATCCCGCCAGCAGCTGCCGAGCTTTCGCTGGATCATAGGGAAGCGGTAAGAGCCCTGCTTCATGACAACCTATATGGTAAGGACTGACAGCCGTAGTGGCAGGGACAGCGAGGCCGTGGAACACTTTTCGAGCAAGTTCTTCGGTATCAATTGCATGATTAACTGCTAGGCGTGCTTCGGGTGAAACAAAGACTCCTTGTCGGCAGTTCAAGTAGAATATAATCGAGAGTGTGTTGGTTGCCTTGCCCCATTGTAAATCTGGACTGAATTCAAGCGCGTGCTCCACCCGTTCTAGATTCAATGAAGCATCAGCTTCATCCAGAAGTACATGTCTGAGTCTCTTTTCAGCACTGAGCTCAGCTGTAGCGATGACCCGTCGAGGACGATTGGTGTTATTAATATGAGTTAAACCCACGTAAGCATCGACAAGCTCTAGAACAGCTTTCCCCTCTGTTCTAGAAAACTCTCCAACTCGATAAGGTCCCGTTCCAAGCGTTGGTTCGTCATTTGGTGCTAATCGGCAGACATAAAACTCGGTAAAGATATCCAAAATGGCGGCAATTGGCTCTGGATTACTGACTTCGATTGTTCTTTCATCTTTTGCCGTAATCTTCGCATGTGCAAGATATCTCTGATAGCTCCATTTCATACCAAACGTATCTCTTGCATCGAGGATCGCGTCAATGAACTCAATAACATGGCTCGCCAAGCATTTTTCGCCGTCGTGGAATTCTGCACCCTCTCGAACGTGAAATGTCCAAAGACGGCCGTCGGGAGAATGTTCCCAACGTTGAAAAAGAGCTGGAGATACTAGTCCGCCCGGCAACCATTTGAGAAGAGGCTCGAAGACAAGATTCTTGAGCGTCAAAATACTGGTGTCATCCGTGACTTGAGTCGGTTTCCGGAAATCGACCTTTTCGAGGCTGAGGCGGAACTCGTTGGAGTCGTACAAGGCCATAATGAATGAGTATAATTCAATATTTCAAGGCCACAGCTAAACCGCCATGGTCGAATAGCTATACCACCATGCGCTAACTAGGCGAGCCTAAAGTGCAGTGTGCATTTATCACTACTAAGATTTGTATATGTAGTTATGTAAAGTGCATTATAGGCTTGCCATAATTATGCTAGTTTATCCAAATCTTCTTCAAACTCCGTATCCTAGGCGTATACCTCTATCCCCCTAATCACATCTCTCTGAATCAACGATTCACTAGCTACAGTAGCAATCACTATACTATCTGAATGATAGACTGATATCATATTATACATATAACCCCTCTCCCTCCGTGTACCAGGTTCATAGCTATCTAGGTGCCTATCCTTAAGCCTTTGCATCGCTATACCAGTCGATGACACGCTATTTACTACTATAAAAGGCTGGCTAAGTGATGCAGGGGCAGAGCTTGAGGGTAGTTCAAAGAATGAGGGGTCGCGGCGAGTATTTGAAGGGGGTACTCTTCGTAGGGAGGTAGTAGTAGTAGTAGTAGTACCTTAGTAATAGACTGTTATAGTCGAGTGTCTGAATAGCTTCAATTTTGATTCTCAGCCTAAGGGGTAATTAGTTAGGTTATTATGAAATTTTTATTCTGCATAACTGGCCTGTGCCCTCTAGTACAAGTTTGTATGGGGGGGGGCGTGTCCCCTAGATGCACACGCCAAGTTACTAGAATTTTAGCGCATGGCGGTATAGCTATTCGACCATGGCGGTTTAGCTGTGGCCTATTTCAATGTGTTGGAGGGCGAGCCGCGATCGCGAAGCTCCCGAGCACTTTAGATTCTGAAACAAGTTGTACAAGAAACAAGGGTTGAATAAGCACAATCCCACCTCCGGTCTAAACTAATTTCCAAGTCTCACCATAGAACTACTAAATATGCCCACGGCCCCCCCCTCCCCCTA
>JACBAH010007722.1:0-61691 GCA_014282315.1 Neospermospora avenae | reverse complement strand
TGGTGGGAAAAGACTGCCTCGGCTATCTGAGCTGTGACAGTTTTGCTTGCCTGTGACATTCGCTTTCCCCGACAGTAAGCGAGCCCCGAGCGAAACTGGAGGTGGGCCGGCTAGTAGTACAGTAGTGAGCGCAAAAGTCTATCTAGAACTCCACACTATGCGTGGCAACTTGTTACTTTTCACAGGCCATTCCCGGAGAAAATGCAGATCGCCAATGATCTGGGGGAGACCTCCGCCTCTTTGGTCCTACAAGACATGGTTCTCCCCACCACACCTCCCATCCATTTACGGACCTGGCGTGTGACTTCGCTATGTCCAGCCAAGAAGGCTCCGGAGGCTTCAAACTGCCCTGGAGCGCAAAGCAGAATCATTTCAATGCAGCCATCATTGGTGGAGGATGCAGTCGGGTTGTGCCGTCTCGATGTCCATAGCTCTGCACTCAGACTTCAATCATTTGTCTAATCGCCACTATATAGGATGGAAGGAATAGATTAAATCTGCCACTTCGCTTTCTCTTCCCTTCACGCCCGAGCCTTTTTATGCAACCAAGCCTTGTCTCCCCCGCCCGTAGCCCGTAGTCCCCTCCATCGAGCTAATCGACTAGGTACAGGCACTAGGTGTGGACCTCCCAGGGCACCCAGGGCATCTAGCTACCTTACCTAGGTAGGGTGCATCCACATCGCCCCAACGCTGCATCGCATCCGCGTCCGCAACCGTTCTCTCCTGCTTCTCTGTTCTTGTTTCTTACGCTGCACGACTGTTCTATTAGAGAACATCGGCTGAATCTCCCCTCTTTCAACGTTTCCGATCCTAAGTCATCAGCTTCGTAGTACAAAGAGGGATCTCTCGACTTTGTGGCAAGCGAACGGAATCCACTGGCGCGGTCATACTTGAGAAAGAGGTTCCCCGCATGCGCCTCACCACATCAACCACTTCCTCCTTCCTTTCCTCTTCCTCAAACTCCAGGACGCTCTCCTTCAATCTTCCTCGATCCGGCAAGCAGCAGCAGCAGCTCTCGAGAGTGAGCTTCATCAGAGCCCAGACAAACATGGGCTACGAGTAGTCCAGGCGAACCAAGCCTTCACCAAACCAAGCCCTTTAAGCAAGAAGGCTGTACGATTGTCGATTTCTTTGCAAAGCTTCAGTCAACTCGGCGCTTTAGAAGAAGAAGAAGAAGCTTATTAATAAGGAAAAGAAGGTCTCTGGAATAAATATATACACTGTGCAAAAGGGGTATTCTGCAGCTACACTAGAGGAGTTTCGATTTTTCACGGCAATTGCGATTTTTCTTGTGGTAAGATAGCTTCTTCTTGAACATTCAGTCTCAATAACTTTCCATTCTGCAAGGAAAAAGGCTAATCGAAAGTTTCAAGATACCACTTGCTTTATTCTGTCTGGATCTCCATTTATCGGTCAGTAATACATCGGTGGTAGTAAGTGATTACTCTTTTGTCACGCAACTCCTCATGCCACTATATCAATGCCCACCAGACCAGTGAGAAAGTTCGATTCTCAACTGAAAATGCCCTCTTTGTGTCGGGTGCGAAAGAAAAAGACTCGAGATAAATGAGGCTAGTGTTTTCATTGTGATCGTAACTCGAGCCTTGCTTCTTTTGCAAGAACTTGGATTGTAAGCGGAGCTCAAACGAAGCTGTTCTGATACTTTGGTATTATAATATATCCTTACTGGATCTCGTAACATTGATTGTTGATGAAGAGACACTATTCTTCGGTTTTTGTAAGAACTTGGCAACTGTGGCGCAATACTGTTATCTTGTCTCAGCTATCATGTCTCTCGAAACACTTTTGCTAACTTTTGTCATCGTTAGTAGACCTTGGGAAATACTTATAATATAGTCCCTTGATAGGCTTTCGCTAGTGGCAGCTCCAAACCAGCATCACGCTTAACGCTTGACACCAACATTTGCCCTTCATTTCTCGCCATATTCTTGACTTTCGAATCATTTAACTGGCCTTTGTACTCTATAACTACGATTCAAGCAATCAGTAGTTTCTCACCTTCCACTGTTTACGAACCAAGTTGCAGCCTGATCGAACTACTTAGCGCTTCTCACACCTCACACTACTGCTTTTTCCGCCTTAACAACCACCACTCCTCCTTCCAAAGATTGCAGCAACGCTGTCTTGTCAAACACCTTCACCAGCGATCAACAATCTCTGGTCTGTTGACAGTTCTCGGCATCACAACTTGTCCGTTGGTGACCTTCGTTTTGTCCAGCTCGATCCTCCTAAGGTTGCAGGTCCTTGCGATCTAGCTTAATACTATGTATGTACCTTTGTTTCATTCTACTTCACAAACTTCCCTTTGCCATTGAGTACGTCTTAGTAGTCTTGTGCTCTTATGACATTGCTCAACGGCTCTCCTCGTAGCTGCCTGCTCCGCCAAATTTGGGAAGTACCTCTTGGTCTAGCTCACAATTTGGTTTGCACAGCAGGTGTTTTCAGGAGGCAGATCTACATAGTGTAGCATCTCAACTTTGCGCCTTGGGCAGATCGTGTTGATAAAGGCCTTTGAACTGCCTGAGCCTAGCATGCCATTCATTTGTGTTCTGCTCCTGCTCTACGCGCCAGCTCAATATTCCCTCTGGCCTAAAACTCTTCTTTCAATCCTCGACTTTCGCTCATTGCCTTTTCAGCGCAAAACTAATGAATCGCAGTGGCGCTTCCCGATACAGACCCGTGTATCATGGCTTCTCATACCGTCAAGGCTGGAGCTACTGGGGGCAAGACTCCGTCCTCCAATCCTTCGTCCATGACATCGAGCAATCCTTCGATCTTACTAGACAAGTTCAATGGCCGGCGATCAACACCTGATTCAGAGGCTCTAGCAAGCTCAGATGATGAAAATGATCGACAAGATCACCCTCAACCCACTACACAACCTCAGAAGCCTACCCGGAGAGCTTCTTGGTTGAATGATACTACTACGCCCACTGGACCCCAACCTCGGAAAACTTCATTTGCCTCAAGCTCGATGTCCCCAACTACTTCGCACCCAAGTACGCCATCTGCAGAATCGAGCACTTGGGGCACTCATGGCCAAGGGGGTCCTGGAGTTGGACGAGGTCACACTACCGTCTCGACCGCTTTCCCATGGGGCAGTGGCATTTGGAACAATGACTCTCGAAAGGAGCCGCCATCAAGGTTGACCGAAGTCCTACCATCTCCTACCTCTATGCTCCCTTCTTCCGGCAACGGTTACTTCGGTGAGATGAGCAGTACTTATCGAGATCCACCATCAAACCCCAACATCCCTTTCGCCATCCCACTTCATCCCACCCCAAAGACTTACAGGTCACAATCATATTCAGTAGGTCAGCTTGATCCAGACTCTCCCGCTTCAGCGACCTCATCCGGAAACCCGCAAACATTCACTGGCCGCGCGAGACCATTGCCCCATTCTGGCTTACAGCATCGTCCATCAAGGCCGAGTATGCTAAGCGAGATGTCTAATGATGGACCTCTGAGCAACCTGAAGGAGGTTGATGACGACGATGACGATAGCACGAACGGTTCTCATCACGGAGCTACACTACAACAGTCCAATGAAGCCAAGACGATCGAACTTCTGGCCCGCGAAAATGCCATGCTGCGACAACAACAACAGTATCATTCCCGCATTCGACCACGCTCTTCAACAAGTAATGCTTATGGCCTAGGAGGCTACGCTCTTCATGAAACTCTCCCAGAAGAATCCGACTACGCCATTGATGAACTCGAAGAGCTCCAGCAAGATACGCAGACAAAGACCATGCTGGGCCGTAGAATGAGCGAGTATGGTGCTTCTGGTCAACCTCGGATGTCACCATCGTACACCACCCTTGAGAACCGCAAGATCGAGAACGTCAAAAAGGCTTATTGGCAGAGCTCCCCTGGATTTGGTGGACTTCAAGATATTCCTCAGAGCAGACGTCATTCTTTCGCCGACGTGCCAACTAGGCAAGGCTCTATCAGTTCGGTTGGTGAGCCGCTCTCCATCCACGAAAACAGCTTGCAAGAGAATATGTCACCCAAAGACTACCAAAACAGATATCAAGATGGCACAGGCTACACGCTCAATGATCATGGTAAGTTGAATCAGTTGCGTCGCTCATATTTTTGCGAACATAAGCATCTCAATACTCTGTTCGAAGAGGGTTGCAATGAGGCCATTGACTCACAAAAGTCTACAGCTGCTTCATACTTTGGTGGCATTCCCACACTCCCGAGAAACACCGATGCTTATGGCGCCCCCGCGTATCAAGCACCAGCCTATCCTTACGCAAACGCAGCTGCTCAATACGGCGGCGGTCGAGCAGCCTCGCCACATCGGAGCATGTATGGCGTTCCACAGCCACGACACAACCAGCTTCTGTATATCGTACTGTTCAAGTGCTCCCGAGCAGACGTCTTCTACGTTCAGGAGGGAACTGGATTGGCCGTCAAGCCTGGAGACCTAGTTATTGTCGAGGCAGATCGGGGAACAGACCTTGGAACTGTTGCCAGAGACAACGTGGACTGGAATACCGCCAAGGAACTGAAGGAGCACTACGCCGAGGAGCATTATAGATGGCTCATGATGTACTCTCAAGGTGCCGCAGGTAACCAGGACGGTACTGGCGCTGGACTGATGGCGGCTTCTAATGGTCTCCAAGGAAGTGCTGTCGGTGGTATGGGGCCTCCAAACCAACATGGGATGCAGGAACCAAATCCGGGAGAAATCAAGCCAAAGATCATCAAGCGGCTTGCTCAGCAGCATGAGATCCAGGCTCTGCGTGACAAAGAAGGTAACGAGGCAAAGGCTAAAAGAGTATGCATGCAGAAAGTCAAGGAACATGGCCTCCACATGGAGATTCTAGACGCAGAGTTCCAAATGTAAGTGCATTGTTATTGATACATTCAGAAGCATTCACTGATCAAAGTATTATAGGGATTGGAAGAAGTTGACGTTCTACTACTTTGCTGACGCCTACATCAACTTCAATTCCCTCGTCACCGATCTGTTTAAAGTTTACAAGACGAGAATCTGGATGTCTGCGATCAACCCGGCGTCCTTTGCTAGTCCATCGCTTGGCCTCCAAGCTCCAAGTGGTATTGGCCCTGGTGCTGTCAACGCAATTCGAGCTCAACCCGAGAGACGACCACAGGTGCCCGAACAGCCAGCATACCCACAGCCCGCTAGAGGTTATCAAGGGGTCTTCGCTCCATCATTCACCCCTAGCCTCGATCGCAACACAATGCCGCCAGCTGCTTTCCAACCACCTGGCTACGCATACGGCTACTCACCTTTCAATGCAGCTCCACGTGCTCAAAGCAGTTTCGCACCTCTGGATCAATATGGTGGCTTCTCATCACAGGCAAGCTACCAAGGACTTCCGAACCGCTTTCCATCACCATCTGAGCCTGCTGATCCGAGCGAGTTTGGTAGACACGCGAGTGGTATTCCAACTTCCAACGATGGATGGGTCTCAACATTCCAAGGCTTGTCAATGAACAGTCGCTAAATCTCATCAAGACCAAGAGCCCCTGTTATGATGAGATTTTGAAACATCAGACCGCACGCCTTTCTTTGGCTACTCCTGCAACAGCTCGCGGTGTACATCCCTTTTCTTTCGCCAGCCGACCTTTAGACTTACACAACGGCTCCTTTCCAAACTGGAGTATTGAGACATTAGACATTCGATAGTTAAGAGGTACAAATGAACGTGTCGTTGGTGTTCTGGTGCCGAGGAAGACAAATCTTCAATCGTTTCATTCCTTCTGGACACACATCTCGCCGAACAGGTCGCTTTTCTTCGTTATCTCACTTTTCGAAACTCAGATTAAAAAACAACATCCAGCTCTTTGGTGCCAATACTCTCCATGTAGCCGAACATTCTTCTCTAGCCTGTATCCTACCACAGAAGCGCGCAAAGGGACCGATTTGGCATTCTGGGCAGCTCTTCTGAGCAGACGACTCCTTTCGGTGGATCTTCTAGGCAAATCGTGATCATAACCTTCGAGACCAGAGGCTATTACTGAAATGAATCCGGTTGGCAGAGAGGGTGAACCGGATTTTCCCTGGCGAGCTCGATTTCGAGTTGTATTACATCGACTGACCTTTCCACGTTCTTTTGTCATTTCAATCGCATTTTGATTCAGCTCGAGGTCATTCGGCGCATCGAGACGGGGTGCCATTTTTTTTGCTGTTTTCGCGCTTGTTCGCACACTTTCGTTCACGAATTTCACGACAAAATGGGTACAATTTGGGGCAAGACAAAGGGGCTTTAGACAGATTCGCAAATTAAACAATGGTACTGGAGCCATCGGGTAAGGAAGGGCTCGGGATTTCAAAAGAGGATCCTTGGGTAATTTGAAAGCATAACGGGATCTGCTCGTTTTCATGTTCTCAAAATGAAAATTTCTCGATGCGCAGGCTTGTAAAGGGACGGGGTGGGGTAAATCACCTGGCAATAGCAGAATAAAGATATGCACATTGTTTCTTGGGATCGTTGGTTTGCAATTTGAAAGCGTGACTTCTGTGATGCGTACGGCGTCTATGTTGATTTGATCTGTGAACAGTCCAGTGTCTATAAATGCGCAATCCTTATTGATCTTCTGCTGAATGGGGAAGGCGCGCTTGTGCTGAGGCGAGGCGAGCAACTTCGTTCCTTTCTTCTTCCTCCTCAATCAACCAGCACCACATCTACTTAGAGAAGGTCTGCACGCATCTTCTTCTTCTTCCTCGCATTCAACCAACACTGGCCTCCACCCAACAAGGTCTGCACGTGTCAGCGCATTGAGATACCTCAGTTTCATCCAAAGAGGTAGCATGCCCGAAATGACATCAAAACGCAAGTCCGAAAGTGAGTGCATCATGCGAACAAAAATCCCTTGATAGCTGATCTTAGGTGATAAGTATGGCATCTAAATTGACAAATTTCAGGCGCGTTGCCGACCGGCAGGAGCAAGTTCCGCAAGATCTCTGGCCACCAGGACGATACTTCAGAGTCGGACGAGAGAAACTCTAGCGACCAGCTATTTGTCAGCGAAGAGCCTGCCGCACCCCAGGACATTAAGAAGCGCTCTATGAAGTCGCGCAAGTCAGAACCGGTGAAACGTTCTGCTCGAGCTGACGAATATGAGGAAGATGAAGGACGAAGGGAAAGCCGGTATGTCCTGTCGCCCCTAACAGTAGAAACTCTAGAAAAATCAATGTACTATCTATTGTCTGTCAATGATGGACAAGCGCCACTCTCATCTTCTAGCTTGCCTTCTGACAACTTGCAGGCAGTTCCTCGCTCTTGTCGAGCTCGAAAGCAAGAATAAGAAACGAGCAGCCAAAGCAGCGACTGAGTTTATTGAGAGGTTCGACGGCAGGATTAGCGACGCCGAGGAGTCTCTGAAGAAGCGCCTCCAGAAATCTAGCATTGAAGCGTATGAGTCCCTCTAGTTTCCAATCCATAACATATTGACATTCTGCAGGGGCAAGCAAGACTCGGAGTTCAACCAAGCCTTTCAAGACGCTTATGCAGCATCGCGTCCGCTCCCTCCCAGTGCAGACAGTGGATCGCAAGCCAAAAGTCTGTCGAAAGAGATCTCATTCGCGACACTATTTGACCGGAGTCTGGAGATCATCGACGGCGCAAAGCTCATCATCCACAAATTTGAGCTTGCTTGTCAAAAGACGAATAGTGTTGAGACCGCCAGATTGCTAGAGAACAACTGGGGCGAGGAGAACGAAAACGTCGCCAAGATTCTTGCCACGGGACACATGGTTGGCTTGGAGAAGTACGAGGCAATGTTAATGGGATCTAGTGGACCTGAAATCGAGGAGGAAGATATGGTATTGACTGATCTGATTTATCCCGATACCGAGGTTCACACCTCCATTCCGTGGGGAGGCATTGCAAGAAAGGGCGAGAAGGCAATGAGGAAGTTATACAAGGCTATTGTAACGGAAGTCATATAACTTGGGGGAGATGATATTGCTAGGATTTAGGAGGGATTGTAGTTTTCATCACGATTTAACATTATGCTGGAGCTGAGGGCTATACATAGCATTATCAATTAACTAGTAGATTTTTGTGAACTTCGTCCACGGGATCCGAGATGATGATCAGTTTGATCTTGAGGACTATTTTGTGGCGCCGCTTCTAAAAATGCGAGGCTAGGTAACTTTGTCTTCGGCGGACCAGAGTTTGGCCAGGCAAGAGACTCATGTCACAATATCACAAGATGTTTCCCGATGTGATACTTTAATGTGATTTACTTTTCTGGTGACTATATAGAATGGCACCCTTCGATGTTGGATCTATCACGATGTCAATAATCCATTACGCCCATGACGAAACTGCCTAGATTAGCTTGGTGAGCAAAGTCCCAATCTCATTGTGAAATTGAATGGCAATAGCGGTAAAGAGCATGATGGAGCACGAACGAGTTGACTCAAATGCAGCTAGCGCGGCCATCGGACGACACTAAACACAACTATTGCCTCTGAGCACATGTCACTTTGCTTTTGATCTAGAGCATTCTTGTCGGTTACAGTCTGATCATGCTGTCGTCGTCGTCCTCAGTCATATCGCGCAATTGTGCTGGTTCTTAGGGGGAAGCATGGTGTAAGGCTACGCACGACATGAGACTTTGGAGGATGTAGTCACGTTAATGAAGTTTCTGTCGATCAGAAGGCTGCGCTTGATTAGAGAGTATTTAATAGTCTGAAGATTGCTTTCCATGATTCCTCCAGAGGGAACTTGATGCGTGTGCGGTGACTCTATTCCGCGAATGCATGCCTATATGCTGACCCATAGAGGAGGTCATAAAAGAGGAGATGAAGGAAAGAGCCATAGAAACAATGGGCTAGAATAGATTTTGAGGTGCAGGGGAGCGCTGAAGGAAGTTACGAGAACTGCGAGGAGGTGGCGTGGCTGGGTCTCATGAATATAAGCCATGCAACATATACGGAGGTTATGAAGATTCGAGCGCAGGCTACGGTAACTCGTACCAAAATTAGGACAGGATATGCGGGAAAATCACTATGGGTGTATCTAGAACGCAAAGCTGGCTCAAGCTCATTTCCGGTGCAGAATTTCATGATGCTCATTTCGAATCATGAAATTAATAAGAGCAATATTTGCAGAAAATCCGGGAATCTGCCCTTCTTCGAAACCGAAGTACTGCGATGTTCTGATAACACCGGCTAAGGTCTCAACTGGATCGATACGCGGAATAAGCAAGTGTGGAGGATACTATTGACTTCGAATTACAGGCCTCTATTTCACCGAAGATGAGATGACACAGTCTCTTTCTTGCTGACAATACGTTCCAAGCTTTGAGCTATTAGCACCATAATCGTAGTTCATGGTGACATGAAAAGGATTCCACGTCATAGAATCTCGCAGCTTGCATATCTGGTGCTTCTCCAACATCAGAATTGCTGAAATTTTAAGCAGGAACGCCAGCTTCGCTAAATCCTGCTGTTAGAACACTGTGTTTGATCCAAAAGCGGCTTCGATTGGATGCCTACGGGTAATCCTTGATCTGACTGGATTTAGCAGAGACTGAGAATGCTTGGGGCGTATTTAAGAGGATATTCTTTGTCATCATCATGCTGCCAGCGTGCCAACCTCCATTTTATTCAAGGTGTGTTCTTTGTTATGCAGCGATTTATGATTTGTGGCACGACCTAACACTTTCTCTCGATCGTTTTTAATTCTCTTTCTTTGAGATTGACTGCCGATCTAGCATTCCACTTGTGGTAGCTGTACAAAGGATCCTCATCGTTGCCAGCTCTCACGCAGTGCTGGAAAATTCCATTTGCGGCGGAAGCGATCTGAGAGACACGTAATAAGCTAACTTTCACAGCCAAGGGTGCAATATTGCCACCTATTAAAGTCACCAAACAGTTACGTGACGATGGAGTGTTATTTCTGGCAATTTCCTGTACAAAATTCAGGATTTTGACATCGAGTAGCCTATACAAAGTTTCGCTCGCCGGGCATGAGTTGGATTCTCTATAAAAAGATGTGAACAAAGAAATTTCCATATTTGATCTCTCTTTGACGACGCTTATAATATCACCTGCTCTCGACCCTCCGTCTTCCCATCTGTATTACCTATCTACCGTGCTCGCACGCAGCGAAAAATATCATGGCTGCCGCCACGTCAAGACCACCAAACTTGCTCGATATTCTCGATCAATATGAGTTATTCAAGATGATATGCTCCAATCTCGATTACAACGAGCTCTTTGTTATCAAACGGATTTCTCGGTGCTTATTCAACAATTACAGTGCCTTCACCAAATCTCGCTGGGACATCAATCGCTTTTTGAAGCGCTTTGTCAAGGACTCACATAGCCTACGATCTTTAATGGCACGTACTGAAGCCATTATCATAGGAAGCTCTGCCTTACAGTTTTTTGACCGTGTGGTATGGCCTGAAACTACTCTTGACATCTTTGTTAGGAATGATTATGAGAAACCTTCCGAACCAGACTTGGAGGCAGACCATAATGATTGGTGGCAAGGGGGATATGACCTGACGGAAGCTGAGCTTGTACCACAATCAGAAACCGACGAGGAGGAAGAAAAGGCGAAAGAATTGGAGTCTACGAATGCATTTGTACAGCACTTGTGTCAGAATGAAGGCTATGTGAAAAGAACAAACAATCGAAGAAATCTCGTTCGCAATTTTGTGTCTAGTGTTAGCATTATAGAGCGAGTGGGTAGTCGCTATTCCTTGGAAACCTCAGTGTAATGTCTCAGCTGACCAGATTGTGTTCACGTACAGGTAGATGAGTACTTCCGACCAAGTAGCGGGATCGAGCTGGAATCAACAATAAGGATAATCTCAACTTCGCAAAGCCCAATCTGGTGTCTACTGTTCAGTTTCTACTCTACCACTACACGCAATATAATCACCTGGAACACGGCCTACAGCCTGAATCCTAACACAACGTTCTTGGAACCTCGTGAACAGCACATTCTCACTCCAGCACCCGGCTATTGGGACAGAGAAGTACCTGAAGATTTTGTGGCAAAATATGAGCAGAGGGGCTGGAAGACCATAGACCCAGCTCTCGAGATAAGACCTGGATGGTGCGATGGCCGTCTGTACCGGTCCAGACGAATTGGGGACTCCAGAACCTGGAAGATTGAGCTGAACGTCGATGGTGTTGAGCCCTCTAAGACTCCCAATTATGTTCTGGAGCTCTCTTACTTCCATGATTACCTATCAAGGGGACTTAATTGCGTCAACGTTACGGAATTTGAACACCCACTACTGAAATACCCTTACACATCAGGGTGTGACAGATCGGCATTTATAGACCATGAGCCGGAGAAGAACTTCGATTTTTGGAACGAGTTAAGAGATAATTTGGGTGGCTTACTGAAGCTCAAAGAAGCCGAATGGCGCGCTAAATCGCAAGAGCAAACCTCGTCTAGAGGTCTAGAGGATCAGCGCAAATTTGACAAGTGGGAGAATTATCTGAACCATCCCCACCCTTCAAATCGACCTGATCATGTGCCGGAACATTGGACATTCCATGATGATCTGATGCCTTGTTGGTCTGCTAAATGGGAGGAGACCTGTACAGACGAGGACTTGGCGTACCATATACTTCAAATGGAGGATGGCGAGTCGTAGGCACAATATTTACATTAACACAAGAAAATTGCGATTGATTTCTAGCTCTACACTGTAGCCAATCGCTTCACAGAGATGTAATTGGTTTTATCTGCGGGGTTTGGACAGGAGTAGGCATCGATAGCTGTATCCCTGAGTTCTTACTGGGAGTACAAGATCATTTCTACGAACATCTGATTTTCCTCTTTGTGGGCCGATGATTGGGCTGAAGAATAGAGTTGATAGACAGTGCATCTCAACTTCGCCTTTCATCGCATCGACAACGGAAAAAATTTAAGCAGGATCGCTCCCAAGATCAGAACAATTGCACGCGGAAAACATACACGTGAAATAGTTCGCAAGATTAAACATATGTACCTCATGTATTGGACAGTCAGGTACCCAAATCTTATGGGTCGAAAATGTCAAAAGCAGACCCACCTGCAACCTCGCTAACGCCTTCATGTAAACAAATAAGCCGGCTGGAGACATGAACAGCACAGGCAGCCGCTCTATGGCAGAGCGGTCAGGGCGAATGTGTTCATGAGGTGGATTAAGATCTTACGGATCATGGTGTGGATCGATGGCGATGGTCGAAACGAATCAAAAGTAAAACCTCAACACGACGGGCTTTTCTTCTCCTTCGGGAGTTTCTTTTTGCAATTTTCCTTTCATTATATTACTTTCGAAAGTTGCTACGGTACCGACACTCCTATTTGGATTCTTCAAAAAGATATGCTGCTGATTTCTGAACAGTTGAAAGCATCAATCTGATTCGGTGTCTTTAATATTTATATCATTTTTGGGTTCTTGGTTGTTTGTTTACTTGAACTAGCGCAGCTCCTCGCTTAAGTGGCCAATGCGAGAGAAGGCGCCCCATCGACGCCAGAGAGGAGTGAGTGGCTGAAAACTTGTATGGAAGCAAGGACTCATTATGATAGAATATTATTGACACGAAACGATAGCATGAATTTACTTGATTGCCAAACTAATATCACGAGAATGCTATAGTACTTTGATTTGAAAATAATTTGAAGTAACGAAATCGACTTCGGACACCTGAGATGGGGAGCAGCGCGAAATGAAGAAGGATTTCTCAAAAGCTTTTTTCCCCTGCTGCTGTCAGTTTTGTTAACCATGCTCATTTAATTCTAACATGTGACACACCAACTAATAAATACTGTAGCTGACCCTCGAGCCAGATGCAAGATCTGATTTATTCGATATTACCTTACAAAAGAAATCAAAGAACAGTATGATCTTGTGTTGAAACGCTTTTGAACGAGTGAGAATTGTTCAGTTGATCTCATTAAGAGTCAGCATGTTTTTGGATTGGATCATGAGCAGGTCAGGGCTCTGTGTGGGGTTAGAGGTCACTCAGATATAAAAATAGATAAATAATTGATGTTTCAATTTTCAAAGACGAGGAAGACGATAGACCTCTACTTCCTCTAAGGTATTGCCTTCAAGAATAGATATCGGGTGGAGCTACAAATTTATGTTGAAGTGAAGGCTCGCCAAATTAGTCGTCAGTAGGTTTGAGGCTCACTGAACTCTGCCAGCAGGGAACATAAAATTTTGTCTTGGTTCGAAATAAAGCGTCCGGCGGAGACTTTCTGTGGCATGCATTTCAAAGGGACCATTGCTGATTCTCACCCTAACAATATTAAATTCTGTGCGGGATCTGGTGGTCTCTGGAGTATAGGGAAAGTGCTTGTTGAACTACAATCATGAACTTCACCACGCCAGTCTTCAACCCGCCCCCATCCTGGCTGTGCCGCTTCCAGTAATCTTCAGTCTCTTCACAAATGCGATCTACTCAGATCACTCGCATGATGTCTTATCAACCGGGATCTCTTCAACCTCAGACTATTCTCGAACGACTTCTCCCGGGGTCACTAAGCCTACGCTAGTAGGAGATGGCATACCAGCAGGCAGCTATGTTGCTACATCGATAGACAGAGAAGAATCGCTGATGGATGGGCCAGTTCGACGGTTTCTAGCTGATAAACTATCAACTCAAATGCTACGACGAGGATGGAACCGGATCTGGAGCTTTTTGTGCCGAAGGCTTATGCAGGAGATTCCGGTAAAATTTGATACATAAGGACGGTTATCAAGTAAGACAGCATTGACAGATACGAGCCTTCTTGGGTTGTTCGAGAAGATCAGTTTCCGAGACTGGATGGAAAGGAAGGATCTGGGGAATTTGACAGACGAAACGAGATGAGCATAACAGAATAAAGTGATTGAGTTACCTCAGATACAGGGTGAACAACAAACGTCTAGAGAAGATCCAAGCCAAACTGTCTTCCGACCGCAAGAAAGCTGCCCAGCTGATCGTAGCAACTCAGATAAATGTGATTACACTCAGCGGAGTAGGGTTGAGGTGAAATGCTGAGAGTGAAGTTGCAAGTCGAGTTGAGAGCGAAGACATGTATCGTAATCAGCAGGCTAATCTGAAAGGATTTTTGCTGATCGGTATTTTCGCTACTAAGTGGAGCTGGTGCTGTGTATGACAGATGGGAGGAAGTGACGTTGCAATTTATGGACGGAAAGGCTCAAAAGTTGGTTTGAAATTAGAGGAAGACAACGTAAAATTATGATTCAGAGAGTAGAGAGTAGCAGAGATTCACTGAGCAAGGTCATGCATATGATAATCATGCTTAAGAAGGCCCTTGGCTTATATCGTGGTGTGGAGATAGAAGCGAGTTGCAGTAGGAGATTGTCGAGTTTGCTTGACAGACATATAGCTTCTAATGATGATTGCAGAACTTGAATCCTACTGACTGGTCTACTGAAGTCGCAGCAGGCGAGGAATTTTGCGAAACCAAGCCAGTAGTTAGTGCTAGATGAAATAGGTAACGGCCAAATCAGCCATCGCCTGCTCTACGCCCTGCAGAGCCTGCTCGGCCTCCCATTCCTTGCGCCATCCCGGCACCTGCTCATCATAATAAGTCCACGTATCGGGCTTGACGAAACTCGCCATAAAGGTGTATACTGCATCATACATTCTAGGATCAAATTCCGGCCATTGAAGAGGACGAGCCAAGAAGCCTGGCTGGTGCTGCGGGTCCAGCTTTCGCAGTTCTTCTAGCAAGAGATCATGAAGCCTAGCTCCCACATAATTCTGCCAGAAGAAGTCGTCCCTAACGTGCCTTCCATCCGTGTATTTGTACTTGAGAACATCCGATGCACACTCTTCAGCTATCGACATGTATGTAATGCCCGCGGCTAGATGTGGGATCACAACACCGTTGACCATAAAGTGGCAGTTTTCGAGCACGTAGTCAGGGACGGTTGATGGTTTCACTCCAGTGATATCCAGTGTAGCTTTCCATGAATGGCGATCGCCAACACGTCTTTTGCCGACCTGGGGAGCCACTCCGTCTTTCCAGCCCCTCTTGGAATATTTCTCAATCTGACTTCGGACATGATCTTCATTGGGATCATTACTGACTCGGCATTGGCCTCGGGGCTCAAGAAATGTCACTCTCGGAAACATCGAGTAAGCGGTGTTCCATGACATGATGTTGATCACGGCAGTCGTCGAGAAGCAGCCAAGTATGGTTCTGACAGGGATCGTTCTAGTTGAAATGATCTGTATCTTCGTCATGTCACCACGGTCTTCATCGCCACGAAGGTAGGTATCGACCTGTAGAGGACAGATAATATATTAGTACCACGGCGCAAAAGAATTTACAATGCCAGTTACCTGAACGAAGCCAATGAAATCATAGTCGTCATCCTGTGCCGAGACTTTGTCATGTCTGTATCCTTCCTTGCGACATAGATAGGTTCCAAAAGCAGCAGCACGCTCTCGTTCGACGTAGATGTCGAGATCAGACTCCTTCCAGAAGCAGTCGTCGAAAAATGAAATGACAAAGGAACCTGAGATCAAGCCATTATATCGAGCCACTGTACGCAATGGAGTTCAGCAATTGGTCCTTCAAGCTTTGTCGGAAAGAGGACAAGACATGTTACGAAATGAACCGAAGGAGAAAATAAGCCTGTCCAGTACGTACTGAGGGACCGAAGGCCTATTGGATCCCTAACAAAACGCTTTAGCCGTCGATTTACATTCCATCTCTCTCTACAGTGAGCAGCGAAATGGCCAGCGAGCCGCTTAGTGACCAAACGGAGAGCGAATAACGTAGCGGTGTCTAAACGTCGACATAATGCGTCGAAACACCATATTGGCCAAGTACATCTAGCAATTTAGGAGGAGCTCTCTGAAGATATGGAAACGAAGACATATTCTTGAAATAGAGATGGAATTGTGATGATGGCTGAAGAACAAACGGACTTCTATTTGCAAGACAAGTGGTCGTACCTGATCACGTGACTACGAAGTATATGTCCCCTCTTCATTTGCAGCTAGAGATGTTGCATGAGGATTAAGTAAGGACCTTAGTACGAGTTCAGAACAAGTAGTTGTTGCTAAGATACAACTTAAGACTTTTAACTCAATTTTTGATGGAGCAGAGGCATCGTGAAGTCTGATACTATTCCGTAGAGTCACAAATAATTCTTGAAATTATGCTGATCATGTATTGACATTAAACATTGATGCGTCATTAAAGTACTCAAGTACTGCACAAACTCATATCCTATAGCACATGCTATGCATAATCCTCAACCACATCCTATTGCAATTCGAAACTATACCGCCTAGCATCTATGCAAGTTGACCTCTGACCACTCCCAATGGGAACAAGTTGGTATGAGAATCGGTGAAGAAACCGGCAGGATTGGCTTCAATCTGAGACAGCTTGAATCCAACACCAGTGTCCTGTCCATTGGTACCGTTCAAACCGGTTGTGAACGGACCAACCATGCAGCCCGTGCTAACACGCTTCTTGTCATCCCCTACTGGGTTGGGGAAAGCGAGACGAGGTGGCCCAGAGGCACCCTTAGCAGCCTCGTGGATATGAGTAGCGGTACGAGCAGGTGAGACGTATGTGCCTGCAACATTGAGGAGTGTAATTTCCTGTGAAAACGTTAGTGATGATCGATTTGTGTCTATTAGAAAGGCTTACCCAGCAGATTCTGTCTGTGTTGGAGTTGATTCCGTAGTTGAAGTATCCAACAGCTTCCTTTGGACCTGGCACAGAGACCGTACCGTTGCGGACTTCGGCACCTACAGCAGTGATATGGTATCTGCTTGTAAACTCTGGCTCGTCCTTGCTATCGTCCTTCTTGCCCTCACCAGTTCCAGGAGGGTACTTTACGTTCTCCCAGCCTCCAGGAGGTGGTGGGTAGGAAGGAAGGTTCTCTCCTGTACTCTTAGGGTATTCAACAGACTCCCAACCTCCGGGGGGAGCTGGGTAGTGCTCGAGGTTCTCGCCGGTGCCTTTAGGGTAGTCGACACTTTCCCATCCACCCTTGGGAGGACCGTACTTGGTATCGGTAGGGGCCGAGAGGACTGGTGCTGCGAGGAGCGCAGCGATTGAAGCGACTGTGCTGAACTTCATTGTGAAATATCTGTTGGTTGTTTGATGTGTAGGTGGAAAGTGTGGATTGTGAAGTGAGTGTTCGGGGCTGTGTGAGAAGTGTGTGAAGTTGCTGGAATGTTGATTGTGATAATAAAAAGAAGATCTGGAAGGCTTGATTGCCCTTATATGGGACAATGAGAAAGTCTAGAGGCAAGAGCGTATGATGCTCGATTGTACTTGCCGACTCTGAATACCTCAAAAGTGACGACAGAGAGGCTGAGCATAGGGAAAGCCAAGCCCGGAAGCAGACACAAATATTGAATTTCTGCACTCGTATATAGTCAGACAACTCACCACTTGGCTGGACATCCGAACCCCGAATGAGCACCAAACTCTCAACTTGGGAGCAGAGCCATGCTTGGCAGCGAGAAGAAGTCAAAATCCAAAGCAACACGCGGCTGGCCAAGAGATAATACGTGATCAGCAGTGACAGCAAGTCAGTCCAGCGGGGTGACGGCGGGATGCAGAGAGCGATTCTTTGGCATTGACACCGAAGGCATCGTCAGATGGTAGACTGGTAGACTACTACTAGACATGATCTCTGTCAGCCAAGGTGGATAGGACAAAATTGAGTATCTTAGGTAGACAATCTTAGACTATCTTGGACTCGGTAACTTTTGAGCTGCACGTCCACCAACCCGGAATGGATTAAGCTTCTTCTGTGAACCAAATGGCAAGACCCTTTTCGGTCTTTGTGCCAAGAGCCAAGCACAGAAAGCGGTCAGCCGAGGATGACCCAGAGACTCAAAAGCTTGCAACTAGAAGTATCGCGGGGATTTCATTATCCGAAAGCTGGGCAGTGGCGCATAAAAGGACAAATGGATGATCGGACTTATGATCAGCCCGTAGAGCGATGCTGAGGCCATGAACATCGTATTCGATGTTTCTCAACCTCTTGAGCTCTTCTTGAGCCCTTCTAGCTTTCGAATTGGCAAGCTAGGTAGAAGGGAGATCGCAAAATAGAACAACGCCAGTATACAAAGGGGAGGACTACTGAGTCCACCTTCAAGCTCTAATATTGGCGATCGAGCGATGACGGATATCGGGCATCGACGTGATCGCTGGAATTTCTTTCGGAGTGGCAGAACGACTTCCACCAAGTCCAGATCGAAAATCTGAACTTCCGGCTCTTCCGCAATGGGCCTCAAGGATAGAACGTAGCAGCATTCGTCAACATAATCATGGCCACATCGTTTTGTAACCTTTCTTCATGAACCGCCGTAGTATCTTACTAGCAACCTTTCCCTATGTTGTACAAGATTGTCCCTGACCCTTAGCGCACGGCATAGCCTTTTCTCTTTCCACCCCAAATCATCATCCAGTAGCAATTGTGTGTATGCGAAAACGCTTGCATCGAACAGAGCTGGCTTTTTGTTCCCAAAAAACCAAGAATCTTCTCCAAGTAAAATTGAGAGGGCTTCGAATGCCTTGTCCGCTTCGCTATATAAGTCGTCCGTGTCTATAACTGGTGTATGTTTCAGAAGTTCCGACTCAGCTGCAATTCGTAATTGATGTGATATTGAGGCTCGAACGATTTCGTTGGAAGAGGTCGGAGCGACGTATAGTGGGTAGGCGACTGCCGAGAAGTTCAATGGCTCAAGGTATAAAGTAAATAGCTGCGCTGACTGTCAACAAAAGTCCAACATGCTATGGTTATAGCACCCACCCATGCATTCCGTATCCGATGATCTAGAAGCGATTGATACGCTGAGTATCGCATACTGGTAGATTCCTCGACTATTCCACCATGTTCCGTAGCATATTTCACAAGCTTATTTGAAGGGACTGGAAGAATTGTCTCTGGGGTGCCATCTGCATTGCGTACTGCTGGGAGCAGGAACGGTAAAGCACCAGACGGAGAGGAGTGATTGTTCGAAGATTCAAGACGATGGTCAATTCCAGCGATATTCAGATATGTCTACAAGCCGATTAGCCTCTACGCCTTGCACCGGATCTACTTCATACGAACCTGCCATTTCAGACAACTGGGGTTAATAGATGGTCTGCCCGCAGAAGCATCCTGACCCTTACTGAACACATATAGACTCGGTATCCTCGCAGACTTTGGCGCACGTTGTGGAAGCGGATTCGCAGGATATTCCACCACTGGTACCAGGTCGAACAGTTTCTTGATGGGCGCTGGGATCGAGAAGATCTCCTTCATTCTCCCTGTCTGCCGTGCGAAAGATGTCTCCGTGCCATTGTTGGGGACGTTTTCATCTGCGTAGCCTTCCTGTGTTGTTTTCGGTGGCATTGGGAGAAGATTGAGTGCTGTCTTCTCGAGATATGAAGCGCGTTCGCGACTTTCAAAGGCCTGCCTGCATCTGCATGGCCGATCCTTATCGGAGCCACATATCACAAGTCTGCCGCAGCACACCGCCTTTGTCACTCAAAGAGATCAAAAAAGTTCATGCATGGGTCTTCACAGCGCCCAATAGAGCGAGAATGGAGGGACATACAAACCAAAGCCTTAAGAATGGGATCCCATTGATAAGGGCAGAGGGATTGGTTCTAGTGATGAATACGCCGAAAGGTATGGCTGAGTCTGGGATTGCCACCTCACCTCATTCCTAAGCCCTTCACTGGCCATCTAACTGAGACTTTTTGGGCACAGGCCGGGGGGTATTTGCCAGTAGAGATATTCCTGGACGAACAGTAATCGAGGTTTCGCCTGTTTTAGTACTGGATCCGGTGGAGAACGAGGAACATATTCGGAAGACCAATTTGTACAATTACACATAGTAAGTATGAGCCACCTGATAAGGATATAGCAACGTCCTCATCTTCAAAAAAAGACAATGGAAAGCTGATATCTCACAGCAACTGGCCGTACACTCCTCCTACTAGAGCGAGCATTCAAGGAGTCAATGCGACTAAATCTCCAACCACTACCCAAGCCGTCATTCTTGGATTGGGAAGTATGTTCAACCACTCCACAATGCATCAGAACGTTGGCTGGGATAGAGATGTCAAGAACTTGCTCGTCACTTACATCACGCTGAGAGATATCAAGGCTGGAGAGGAGTTGTGTATTTCTTATGGACAACGCCTCACATTCAAGGACACGGATGAGGAGGAACAAGAAACAGGGTCAGAAGATTGGACCGAGGCCATGGCTATAATTGACCTGATTAACTGAAAGATGCAATCCCATCTTCGGATCTGTGACAGTGAACACGTTTCTACCCACGTATTGAGTGAGATATCCTGCCGTTTTTGTCCACCTACAAGACTGAGCGATGCAAAGCCCAAGGGGCGCAAAAGGAAATAAGTTCACTGGGGATGCAAACCAAGTTACATGCCTGGTGGAGGAGGAACCTGCCCTTTGTTAGTTCTGTCGAAAGTCCACCTTGAAAAGGACTCACAGCATTATATCCACTGCCAGGGGCACCTCCGGGAGGCGGCGGTGGAGGGGCCTCGTTAGGTGGTGGTGGAGGAGCAGCACCAGGTGGGGGTTGCTGTGCTTGAGCTGCAGCTACTTGAGCCATATAGGCTTGGTACTGCTGGACATAAGCAGCATAACCACCGTAAGCTGCGTAAGGATCTTGTCCTCCTGCTTGAGCTTGCGCTGCATAGTACTGAGCGTACTGGGCTGCATAGTCAGCTGCTGCAGTTGGACTTCCGGCTCCGGGTGCAGATGGAGTTGTTGGGCTCATAGCACCGCCTGAATTCTGGTTATGTCCAGAATTATAGCCCCCACCATAACCTCCCCCGTTGTTGTCTCGGTCACGTCCACCATAAGAGTTAGATCGGTCAGGTGCACGATCTCCGTAGCCTCGCTCGCCTCCGTAACCGGTATTACCTCCGTAACCACGCTGTTGCTGTGGGCGGCTCTTGAACTCTTCGTACTGCTCTCTAACATTCTTCAATAAGTCTTCACATAGTTCCTTGGCTCTAATGACTTCAGCTGGATCAGGTCCTCTATTCAAGTCAGTAATACATTCACAAGATTCACTTTTTCTATACTTACGCAACGTGCAAGTACATAGGCTCGTCACTTTCTTGACCAGTGCCATGCTCCATGAATCCAGAACCTCGACCTTTGATCTGTACACGGCACCTAGTTTCCTGTTGGATGTGCTTGACATAGATACCGCCATGACCAACAACTTGAGCACGAAGGTTAAAGCCGGGAACAGGCTCGAAGTCAATAGGGATCTTCTCTTCAGGCCATTTGCGCTTTAAGGTATCAGTAGCCGGACACCCAAAGATTCTGAACGCTACTCACTCTGCCAAACTCATCCCTCTCAACTGCCTCTGGCTCTCTTCGTCGGAAGCGGCGCTCATCGACAAGATTGGGAAGTTCCTGTTGCATCAATTCTTCGATTTTGACAACAGCTTGTTCGAGGCCAATTTTGGACGTGCTCGTGACATGGAGGTAAAGAGGCGGATTCTGCACGATGTCAGTACTTTCACCACCTTCAATCGAGATGGCACTTACAGCGGCTGTAGCCATGCTCTTGTCTGGGTAGTAGTTTCCACGCGTAGTGACATCTTAAAAAGTCAACATGAGAGCTCTAAAAAACGTTAAGTTGATGAGTAGGTATAGCGTACCAGCACCGGTTTCTTCTTTGATCTAGATGTCACGCAGCGGGAGTCAGCAGTTGCCAATGAGGGTTTGTGAGTAGTAGTGCTATAGCGCTTGAAGGTAAGCTTGAAAATCTCCAATACAACAAGTATCTTCTATGCATCTCGCAGTCTCGTAAAATAGAATACTTTCTTGTTTCTCAACTTGGGAATGAAATGGAATGGAAGGATTCTGTCTGTGGCAAACTTTGCTATATTGAGGTAGAGAAGAGCCTGATGTATCAGTGGAGTATAACACAAGGAGTATTTACCATCTTTTGAGTAGAACCTTTAGTCAGTGTGTAACGGTTTCGCAGGTCGTTAACCTCGATATCGCGAATGTAGTCCCCATCTGCGATATACATCTCACCGTTGACCAAGGCTGCACTGTTGCCCGACCCGGAAGCAGGAGCAGGAGATGCCGAATTTCCAGCTGGGCTCAAGGTCGACTGGATGGGAGGAACATCGACATGTTGAATGCCCTTCTTGGCTTGAATCTGAGCGTTGATTTTCGCAGCTGCCGCAGCTAGAAAAGGAATGTCAGCACATGGCGCATATTCAATTGAGGATCCTGCGCTTCGTACCTGCAGCAGCAGCTGGATCCGCAGAAGGCTTCTTGGGCTCGGGCGCAGGACTGTCTGATGGTCTGGAAAGAGGACTTCTGCTACGTCTCGACTCGGGCTTGACAGCAGGAGGAGAACGCGACCGTCTGTCGAATCTTGAGGATCTCTTCTGCTCCGGCTCCTTTTGATCGAAACGTGAGCGCTTCGCCGTACGCCTCTCTGTGTCGTCCATCTTTAATGTTTGAATATAAGATGAGAATAAGGATGCGGATGCGCGACTATGCCAGTAGTGTCGCAATATTGTCGTTCTCGACAGAAGTGGACGAACTGGTTCCTGGTCGTGTTCGAAAAATGAGGCTGAGGAATATCGAAAGGCCCTGACAGGGGTATGGTTTTCAGGCTAGATACGGGTACCTTCAGGCCAGTAGCCGGGATTGGTATGGGGAGCCTGAAGCGAGCTTCTGGAATGTTACCAGACTCGCCAGATTGCCCCGAGACTCTCAGATTGGTGGAGACATTACCTGCGAGCTCGGCCTCAACTATTTCTCGAACTCACTTTCTTGTCTCGTCTAGTTCGAGTCAGCAATATCAATTCTGCCCGTCAATTGAGCTAGACAGAGAGAGGTAGATACAATCAACAACTATCAAAGCCATCACTGGCCGCCCAACTGTCACAATGGCCACTCGAAAAGCTCTCTTTGCTCTTCCCACCCGCGCAATTCGCTCCTCCACCATCTCCTCCTCCAGAATATCTCTCCAACACCGCTCCGAATCAACAGCCTCCTCTACCTCAGCACTCGCATACAAAGCTCTTCACCGCCGCGTCTACCCCCTCCCAACCTCCGACTCGACGCCCTCCTGGTCTGCGCAAGCAGCAGTATCCAACATCCTCTACGAGACACCTACACCCTCTCGCGCACCGCCAACCCGTCACATCCTCAATTGTCTCGTACAGAATGAGCCTGGTGTTCTCTCCCGCGTGTCAGGCATTCTCGCCGCTCGAGGATTCAATATCGACTCCTTGGTCGTTTGTAACACCGAAGTTGAAGACCTATCACGCATGACGATTGTGCTATCTGGTCAGGACGGTGTTGTCGAGCAAGCCCGTCGACAACTTGAAGACTTAGTACCTGTCTGGGCAGTATTGGATTACACATCTGCGCCTTTGGTACAGCGAGAATTGTTATTGGCGAAAATCAACATTCTCGGCCCAGAGTACTTTGAGGAATTGATGGCTCATCACAGAGAGATTACTGGTGGTGAGGAGTTGGCTGAGGGAGAGGAGAGGGCGCAGAGGAACTCGGAGACGAATGACTTTCACCCAAGTAAGCTGGCTATGAGTCAGGCGTTGAGGTTGAAGCATGAGCACTTGAAGAATATTACATACTTCACTCATCAGTTTGGTGGAAAGGTCTTGGATATCAGCACTAACAGCTGTATTGTTGAGGTGTAAGTTCTGATCTATTATGGTATTTTCTTCCGACAACTGACCAGTTACACAGCTCCGCAAAGCCAGACCGTATCGACTCATTCATGAAACTGATCTCCCCTTTCGGTATCCTCGAATCCGCACGTACAGGACTCATGGCTCTTCCCCGCTCTCCCCTCTACGGCCCCGACGAAGCCGAACTCATCAAAGACGCCGACGAGATTGTGGACGCCAGTGTTCTCCCTCCAGGATAGATTAGACAATATCTCACTCTACTCACGTGGATAAAATGCAAATTTAGTTCAGTACTTGGAGTTGGCGTTGTTCTCTTCTTCCATCTATCTTTGGACTCTTCATGTCCCGCTTGTATTTACTTCTCAGCAGTGGACTAGTGGCGAAAGGGAAGAAAAATATGGAGGTTAGATCGAATCAGATAGATCTGCTTTATGTATTCTATACAATTGAACTCACACCAGATTTCAAAATAACGCCCAATGCGCCCCGTCTCAATCCTTTGCCGTACGCCTGTTTGCCTGGCACAACTTCGCATGTACATTTGCTTCATGAATTCCATACTTACATCAGCCTAACCGACTTAGATCCTCACGCTAGCACCTATCCCCGACCCAATATACCACACCGTTTCCCTCCACTGCCCAAGCTTGATCTCAACCGTTCCTTTCGCGTCTAACTTTAACGTGCCCCCAAGAGCGTTTTTCAACGCCTCATAGCCCACCGAACCAAAACTCCAGTCCACAGGTAAATTGGGACTTTCGCTTGATCCAGGAGGCACTTTGAATGGTAGATCGTAGAGGATCTGGCCAACCGGTTCAGTATGATTGTAGAAAGCAGTAGCATTGATTTTCTCGATGTAGATAGTGCTGTGTTGGAGCGGAGAGATGAGTGTGAAAGTTGCAGTTGAGGAAAGAATGTGAAAGGTGGCGTCATCTATGAAGTGAGGTTTCTCGGTGTCCGAGCCGTTGCTCCCTAGGCGTGGTGTGGGTATTTCGATATGGAATTTGCTGAGTGCGTTTCCGAGATCTGGTTGATGAGGGATAGAATCTTTATGTGTTTGAAATGTGAGGGTGGTGTTGAACCCAGATATATACTGCGAGAGTAACTCTCGCCCGATCTTGGCAGCTTTCTCCCCACCGAATCTGCTTGGATCCCAAGTCGCTTGAACTAATATGTTTGTGTTATTACCAGGCGTGACCTGAATGTTGTTTGCTGTTGCGTCCCCAATGGTCGACCCATTGTTCATAATGTGTATATTGAGATACGGTATATCCGCACTGTATTCGGTAGGGTTTGTGAAGTTGACTCGCGCTTCGAGGTTCAGAGAAGTTCTGCTGGTGCTCAAAACCTTTAATTCGCCAACTTGAGGCATAAAATTTTTGATGTCACCACCCTTCGAGATTGCTGCAGAAAATCTCGTCAGCTTCGGTGCGGTCGACCTGACTAATCAAAACGGACGGTTTCTAACGTTTCACGGGTATTATTCCCTCTGCGGGGAGCTTCTTGATAACAAACTCCCCAAGCACGGTGGCAACCTCAACGTCAACCAGTGCTACGACCTTAAGCGAGATTTTGCTTCCGATGAAAAGAGACATCATGATGTCTGTAAACACATCGTCATCGGTGATCTCTAGGGGTGCATGTTCGATCCGAGATTCGATTCTGATTGTCGCATTTCCCCCATCCTTTGGGACAATTTTCTCCGAATGGGCTTTTTGCCACTTATGAAGGTTCAAAATACCTAGCTTCTTGCCCTTATAGAACACATCGGCGAGGGCTTTTACCCTGGTTACGTTGATTCCGAAGTTCATCTCCTTGGGTAGACCGGCCGTCACAAGAATAGTTCCTGATATTTGTGGGTTCTCCTCGTCTGATCCTGGCTTTGCTGAAGAATCGGGAAGGAAGAACTCCGTGTCTGTGAGCGAGAATTCTTTGATCAGACTGTCAAAGCTATGACCAGGAAATGGTACAGGAACAGTAACGCTAGATATGATCTTGGTAATCCACTCAGGTGTATCGAGGTCGGGCGCGCTTGATCCTCGTACGTAAATTGTAGTATCATTTCCATGGATATACCTCTCAAGTAAGAGATCCAGCGGGGATTCGTTAGAATGAGGGCATGTCTGGAGGAAAGTCTTGGGAAGTTCCCGGACAATGCCACCGACGCCAACCTTCACATCGGAGTGTGGCTCAACATGAATAGCACCAGTCGTTGCATCAGCAAGCTTGATGTATTCGTCTTTTGCATGACAGCTTTCGACAAGGATGTCGAATCCAAGAGGTGGTACTGTAAGTTTAACAGGGTAGGTATTTGCCAGTTCCAAGGAGACATCTGCAGCCATGCCACGACGACCACTAGTAGAAACTGCTACTTCCCGGAAGGTAAGACGAGTAATGTTATATTGGGGAATGGCTGGAAGGTCGTTGCCTGATGTACGTGTTAGCGGGGTGTCATTAAATGATCCAAGTCGCCACACAAGACTGTTGCGCCTGATAGACGCAAAGACTAAATATGAGGTCACGAACTATAAGCTAATGTTGAATCAAGCAACCATTATTTCAAGCTAACGACTTCTCCCCGAGATAAAAGGACGCAAAGGAACGATAGAGAGATTGACCTTCAAAGACCAGTGATTCCGAGATAGACTGGGTTCCCAGAGGAAACAGTCCGGACTTTAAGCCAACATTGGCTTTACCCAACACTCTGATTTCTCCTAAACGACCCTCAAGCCAGTCATTTGCCACCTGTCTGATACCTTCAATATTTCCAGGTTCGAGATCAGTGAGAAAGTCGATGGCGGTGATATGTCCGTTCCGAATATCAACAATGACTGGTGGGATAGCAGCCGTTCCAATCAGGATATTGCCGTATTCTGGTAGGTAGACCTCGACTGTTGAAGATTGACTCTCCACAGTCTGAGCTATCCATGTTCCAAATCGTCCAATGTTCCTCACGTTCTTATTTCCCACTCTCGAAGCATCCATATGGAAGTTCGCTTGAACTCGAGCTCGAACCCCGCTCGTTGTGAAGGAGTCAATCGAGAGATTCGTAGGCTCGATGACAAGCGCTTCTTTGGCGTATTCTTCCACTATTGCAGGAGCGAAGAAAGCTCCGAGTATAATAATTACGGCAAGCAGGGCTAAACAGGCGATAGCAATGAAAGTCGGCCAGCGACGATCACCCTTTGTCGAACTGATTGAACCTCCATTTTGAATCGTACGTAATGACCTGGTCGCAGGCGAAGGTCGTCTACTCGAATCGTGGTTTGAGTTCCCATCGTATCTCGAATTGTTGTCATCTCGTGTTAACAGAGGAGTGTTCTCGACTGGATCCCTGGAATGTTGAGAGTGTTTGGAGGTGGGTCGTGAGGAGTCGGTAGCCCGCAGAAGCGGTGACGATGGAGAATCTGACATTGTTGAGAATATGAGATTGTCCGGCTGCCCGGATGATCGGATGGTCTTTTCGCGCTCAGTGCCCTCGTGATCAGTATATGGCTGTATTGAGGATTACCTCGTAAGCTAGAAGCTGAGTGTCGTGTGCTGGGTTGATGAGTGAGGTTGATGAGGCTATGGCTGGGGTCGCTGAGACTTGGGACCTTGATTGCGTCGCACTCAGTAGGTATCTTAGCGTCGTGTGGCTTGGCGCCGATCGATAGTAAGCTGACAGGGCAAGCCGAGGTCTAGGTAAACACTGTATCACTTCAATTTCGATACTCGAACATGCTCTGCTACGGCTGGCAGCTAGTAGCTGTGTCTATTGCTGCTACAGCTTCAAATTTACTTTACAGGAAAGCCATGGCACTTGGAATCCAGAAGTATGTCTGCACCCAGCAAGCCTGGAAGTGTTCCTGTAATCCTTGAGACATTTGAGCAATCCGCCGTCGATCATTGGGCGGATCAACCCCCAGCTGGCATCCCGCGGCCTGCCCTGCGTCTTCCAGAGCCAGTATCTGCACCTGCATGGGGAAAAAGATTCGACTCACATGGGCAAATGTTGGTGGTATTTCGCTGCTGCAATTTTCTCTTTCCACTGTTTCTGACTCACAGCTACTACAAATATATCTCGAGCCGTTCAACCCATCTCCTTTTGTCAATTGAACCACAATCATCCTCAAGTCACAATTGACTACTCACAATGCCGTCAACATCCCACCTTCGCCCAGCTCGAGCAGCTTTCCAACAGCTTTCCAAAACCTCCAAACGCAACTACTCCCTTGCAGCCTCACCAGCACAACCCATCACTTCCCCCTTCGCCCCTCGCCATCTCCTCTCCATCGCCGATCTCACACCCACCGAACTCACAGCCCTCGTGCACAATGCCTCGTCTTCGAAAACCGCCATCAAGTCTGGTTCGATACCGACGCATCTACAAGGTGCCCTCTCCGGCAAAACCATAGCAATGATGTTCAACAAACGCTCAACCCGAACCCGCGTATCGACCGAAGCAGCCGTGACAAGCATGGGTGGCCACGCCATGTTCCTTGGGAAAGATGATATCCAACTCGGCGTCAACGAATCGCTCTACGACACCTCCCTCGTAATATCCAGCATGACATCCTGTATGGTTGCCCGCGTAGGACCTCATTCTGACGTAGCGGATTTGGCGAAATTCTCCTCTGTGCCTGTTATAAACGCCTTGTCGGAAGATTACCATCCTCTGCAAACTATTGCCGATTTTTTGACTATTCATGAAGCTTTCCCATCTTCGAAGAGTTTAGAGAAGAATAGTCTGGGACTGGAAGGTCTAAAAATAGCCTGGGTAGGAGATGCCAATAATGTACTGTTTGATCTCGCAATCGGCGCATTGAAGTTAGGTGTCGATATCTCAGTTGCTGCGCCAAAAGGCTACACTATTCCCTCACGCATGCGCGATATCATACTTTCCTCCACGGACGGTGTCTCATCCCCAGGCAAGCTTAGCGAAACAAACGTTCCCGAAGAAGGCATCAAGAACGCCGATATCCTTGTCACAGACACATGGGTATCAATGGGACAAGAAGAAGAGAGCGCGAAGCGATTGAAGGCCTTCAAGGGTTTCCAGATCACGAGTGAGCTGGCCAAGAGGGGTGGTGCGAAGGAAGGATGGAAGTTCATGCATTGTTTGCCTAGGCATCCGGAGGAGGTTGCTGATGAGGTGTTTTATGGACCGAGGAGTTTGGTTTTCCCAGAGGCAGAGAATAGGCTTTGGGCTGCTATTTGTAAGTGATGTTTCACATTTCCCTGGGGAATTGAAAGGGGGACCTTACTGACATGTCTCTTAGCTGCTCTGGAAGGATTTGTTGTCAACAAAGGCAAGATTGTATAAGTACGATTTTCGCTTATGCCCTGGCTCGGGAAATGACATGATCAGATCTGAAGAAATTACGTCAACTCGATTCTGAAGGCCTATGGTCGTCTGACACCATGCGACTTTGCCTGGTGCTATTTTCGCTTAGAATACTAATATAAAACGGCGTCCTGAAGATATCAAAAAGTGAATACAGCGTTGATCATGAGCAACGATTTCTTGATTTTCTCTGCCTGTCTGAATAATATCGTCCAGCTATTTTAGATTACATGTCTCCATTCCAGTGCTCGCTGAAGCAGCTGCCACCAAGTATAAAAACAAATCATACATTGTTTCCCGTCCTTCTCCTCCAAAGCAAATAGGTATGTCATTCAGCAAATAGCAACGCCTTTTCCCAGTCCATATCGCCACATCCATATCTCGCCATATTCTATACCCATTTAGTGAGACCAAAGCCTGGACTTCATTCATCTCATCTCCTAAAGGCCGCCTTCTCCATCAGATCCATCGCCATCGTAATACCAACCATTGCTACCACCGCCGAACTTATTTCGCGCCCAGATCTGGTGATACGAGCTCATGTCACGTCGTCCGCTCAGACCGAGCTCACCAGCGACATTGACGTAGCCCTCTGCGTTGACCTGACCTTTCTTGCTGATGCGCTTGATGCTGTCCTCATCTCCCTTCCATGCCGTACGGCAGTAGACGCACTTAACAGGACCTGTGACATGTGAGAAATTGGAGAGGTGTACCGAGATGCACATGGTTGAGAGAAAGACTTACCAGGTTTACTCTTAGCCCACTGCTCGAAACAATGACGATGGATGTTGTTTCCACATGCGCCCTTGCACCACAGGATGTCCTCGGAGTTGTCGTTGACGTCGAACTCCATGACGCAGATCGGACAGTCTCCTTCAATTGCTTTGCGAGAGCCGCCAGTATCAATAGCAGTAGATGGAGCACCGTCTGATGATTGGGGAGTGACTGGGGCGTTGGCGAAAATCTCGGCAAGCTCCGTGCTGAGAAGTGCAAGTTGATAACCTAAGTCCTTGCGAGCCTTCAGAACATTGACCATCACCTACTTCATTAGCAATGCTACTTGGACCATGTTACACGCGTGAACTTACATATATAATATGCTTGCACTGATTACCCTTGGTAGCATCAGGACAATTGCACTTCGGAACCCTACAAATAGTGACCTGGTAAATGTTGCCGGTAGAGCCAGCAATGTCAAACGTCTCCTGTGGACATCCGTCTGAATCAATACCTTTCTCCCGATCGATCAAGAACATGCGTTGATAAGTCACTCGTTGCAATCGCTCGTTGTAGGAGATCGGCGCTTTTTCTCTGAATCGCCTCAATCGCTTCTCTTCGGGTCCTTCACCTTCGACTTTCTTCTTGCGCGGACGATTTGGCTTGTTTGGCGCGATACCAGCTTCGGTTTCTTGAGCAGAAAATCCACTAGAGAAGTATTCTTCCCCGTCATCATTTTTATTTGGTGAGGAGTGGACTGCCTTTCGCTTCTTCGAAGCATTGACCAGTTTTGCTGGTGATGAAGATGCGAAAGACGCCATCTTGTCTTGCTCGCGATGAAGAATGTGAAATGAGAAGAGATGCTGAGGAGAAAGAATCGGAAATTGAACCTTCACACAGGAAAATCCAATGATTATCAGGAAAGTGCTTCAAGAACCAGTCTTGAATTTCGAAAGTGGCAAAGCTGTCGCGGTTGATGTTTATTCGAAGTGGAGCCAGTTTGAGCACCGCGCTGCCCAGGTACGTAAGAAGATATTATGATCGCCAAATCACCTGATGCGCTAGTACACATTAGCGCCTTGTTCTAGCCAGTACAAAAACTTTCTCGCGAATAAATCTCATTTCTTTTTGGAATCATATTTAAACCCCGGCATTCAAATACATCCAGGTTTGGCTTATTATCTGCCGCTTGCGGTACATAATGCAGTATGGAGTCTACTTCGGTATTCTTCGTGCTGTTCTGTAGCCTCTGTCATATTCGCGAATGACCTAGACGAAAACGCCTTTCATAATCCTGCTGAGGACTCGAGTTTACGCTCAATGTTTCGGTGGGTTCGCTTAGTGCGTACAGATGCTTATTAGGGAGAAATTTTCGAAGTAGGGCAATATGTCTTGGGGGTATGTGTGGTGTTGGAAGAGCATCGAGATGGAGGGCCATTTCTTGACTGGTCATGTACGAGCTCGAATAGAACCGAAAATCATCTCATTTGCACAAAACCTTTCTTAAAGTGATGTTTGGAAGCTAAGGGGATGCTTCACGACTATACTCTGGCTGTGTCAGCGGACACAAACTGGATCAGCCTCTGGGGTCGTCATATGTGTGCGGTGGTCATAGCTGGATCTGCTTCTAAGACCCTTCAAACCCTACAAATGGTGCAATGCTCCACGGCTCAATCTTCGTTCCCCGCTTTCATGTATATCATCAACTTGGTCCTATCCTCTGGCCATCTTCCTTCCAATTATCAACTCAGGCATCGATGAAGCCTCCATCCGGGATCTGATCAATGCTTGTCACATTAACCTCTCTCCTACCGTTTACCTGTCGACGCAAAGCACTGCTAGCTGGGTAGACAATTCTTCTGAGCCTGTTCGGTGATGCCAACGGCTGAAAAGACTTCAATCCCATCCATGGATCTAATCTCATGTGATCTTCCCAGAAAGCTTTGCGCACAGGAATAAAGCTATCCTGCTTCGGGATAATCACCTTCGCAACGGTCTGCCAAGGGTACTTTTCCTCGTCCCACTGGATTCCAGCATATTCAATTGGTTGCTCTTCAACGTTCTCGCAGAATTGGACTTGGAAGAGGTACTCTGCATCGTGCTGGCTGTGGAACTCTTTCAGCCAGTCGCTGAGAATGTGGTCTGGATGTGAGTCTGGCTTGACGGTATCCTCACATGATTTCTGCGTTTCCCCGGATGGAACGAGAGAGTATTTGATGACATGTTTGCCAAATCTGTAGGCTGTTTGAGAGTACTGTCTGGTTGACTATCATAATATCAGCTCCTATACCTCTGTCAAATTCTCAGAAGACGTACCTCGAGATGTTTGTTTGGGACTTGGTCACGAGCTTTCTGGAGGTTTGTATCACTGCGCGCTTCAAGATGCTTGTAGAGCTCTTTCTTATCATCACCATGTTTGATCCGAAGTTCAAAGATCTCTTTGGTCGTCTTGGCATCGGCGAGCTCAATAACTGGCGCACTATTGAACTCGATGTCCTGAGTTGGATAGTCTTTTCCGATATCGAACATGTCGCCATGAACATTGAAGATTTTCATAGCCAGACCACGGGGCTGAGGAATACGATCATCCAGTCCAGGATCACCAGGCTCTGAACTATATCGCATCGCCATTGGATATTCTTCTGCCTGAGCAAATAAGGATTGGGCGAGGTGAGGTGGGAGCTCCCCGACGATAAGTTTTCCTTTCACAACTCCCTGAGTTCTGGCATGTGTACCTGGTGGCAAACTCAATAAATGACCTTGTTTTTGAGTTGCTGTTATATACTTACCACCATACATATGTCTATGGTTGTTGTACTGTGCTTTCTGCATAGTATTGATCATATCGGCAACAGCTTGGATATCCTCAGCTTCTCCTGGTGGAATCATTTCGACGCCAGAGTCCCAGAGGACATATTTGCTTGTATCGACAGATTTTGAGCTCATGCTGATGGGTTAAGTAGGGTTTCTCAGATTTTTTAACAAAGAGTTTCCAAATGTAAAGGAGCAAGACGAAATATGAACTGATCTGGATATGGGACTGATTCGAAAAAGCTAATAGTCGAGAAAGCATGCTGTTCACATATATATTTTGTCCTAGAATCTTATCAATGCTATGATATCAGAACACATTTACTAGCCTATGATGTGAGAGCAGCTATTGGTGAACTACATGGGCTACTACCATATAGCTCCCCGCATTTACAAGTATGTTCCAAGATGGTCAACTCTGAGCGAAACGACGCCTCAGTCAGTTAAGAACCCGACTTACATCAAGGATTCTGTGGAGCATCTCGTGCATGTTCTTTAGCAATAGGTGAGACTCAACTGTAACAAGCTGGTTTTAGCGATAAACTGTGAAATAGTTCACTGCATCTATGACAATTTCGGAATACAGAGTATAATAATGGTGAAATTACGAATGCGAGGCGCTGGATGCTAGATTCTAGATTGGTGGGTCATTTCGAGAACAAGACTTGCAGGGGTGCTCGCACCGACGCGCTAGTCCGCATAGGTACAGCATACGAGTTCGAGGACTACTTGCGCTGGACTCGATTTCGAGATCATCACAATTGTACATTTCGAACCAGCCATGTCTTCTGTAGCCCCGAAAGATCCCTCTCAGTCGTCTTCTTCCGGTACGTTCTCGTTCTATCCGCATCCCAGAAGTTACCGCCCAACAGTTGTATCGATGCTAACACATTGCAAACAGGCCCCAAGAAGAAGACCAACAAGAAGAAAAAGGCGCCCAAGGAGAAGACAGTGGAAGACAGCCTCAAGATTCCGGAGATTGGGAAAGCTGTTACCTCAGAAACTGGTGACGTGGAAGGTGACGGGGATTCGGAGCATTCTACAGTGGTACGATTGACACCTGTTCAGATTGCGAACACTATCAATGAAGACGCATAATTTTTAACACCGTTCATAGAACACACCTCGAGATGTAGCGTTCCCGGAGAACATCAAACCGCAAACAAATGGTCACAGTCATGACTCCACGAGCAATGGCCATACTGTTGAGCCTTCAGCACAACCCGCCAAACAAACAGAGCGCGGGACCCCCAGGGAATCAGAAGAAAAGTCATCTGAAACTTCGGATTCCAGCGCACGATTTGATGTCATGTCTCAAGAGCGGGAAGCCCTACGTGTGGAGGTGGAACAATTACGGAAGGCGCTGGAGGACATTTCGGGCAAGCATACGGAAGAGATATCGTCAATCAAAGGACAACATGCTGAGGAATTGTCGAGCATCGAGTCCAAGCACTCGACAGAAGTTTCCGCGATAAAGAACCAGTACACGGAAGAGATATCAACGATACGCGCCGAGCTTGAGGAGACAGAATCTGCGAAGGATCATGCTGAAACACAGTACCAATCTCTTCTGGGGCGCATCAACACAATCAAGTCGAGTCTAGGGGAAAGATTGAAGGCGGATAAACAGGAACTGGCGGAAGCAAAAGAGCAAATCGAAGAACTCGAATCGCAGAACGAGGCGCTTCAAAACAGTGTCAAAAGCCTCGAGGGAAGTGTTCAGAGATTAGAACAAGATGCCCATGAGTCCTCCAAAGAATTATCCAGTCTAAGGAATCGACACAACTTATCACAGCAAAACTGGATCAGCGAGCGAGAGGATTTCGTTCAACAGACCAGACAGCTGAGAGACGAGGCCGAAGCTGCCAAAGAGGCGATGGGAGATTGGGAGGTTTTGGCCATGGAAGAGAGATCAATGCGAGAAGGATTAGCAGAGAGGATCAAGGATTTGGAAGAGCAGTTCTCGATTCAGAAGGAAGCCTTCGAGGAAGCTGTATCAGAAAGAGACAGCCAGTCGCAGAGCCTGGAAGGTTTACAGAGAGCCTTGCAAGATGTCCAAGAGTCGCGGAAGAAAGAATTGCGAGAGATGGTAGAATCGTACGAAGAGCAGCTTCAGGCTTTGAAGAAAATTGTGCAGGATGCGGAGTCTCGAGCTACGGGAGCAGAAGCATCCAAGGGAGCTTTACAAACCGAGGTTGACCGCTTGGTGCCTTTCGAGAAAGAAGTCAAAGAGAAGAACCTCCTCGTCGGCAAATTACGGCACGAAGCGATCATACTCAATGATCACCTCACAAAAGCTCTGAGATACCTCAAGAAGGCCAAGCCAGAGGACAACATTGACAGGTATGTTTCAATATAGTTTATTTATCTTCATCCATATTGACTGACATGCTTCAGACAAATCGTAACCAATCACTTCCTCCACTTCCTAGCCCTCGACCGCTCCGACCCGAAAAAGTTCCAGATCTTGCAATTGATAGCCTCACTCCTAAACTGGACAGATGAGCAGAAAGAGCAAGCAGGTCTTGCGAGACCAGGTGCGTCGAACAGTAGTCTCCGCTTACCCATGTCACCGTTCTATCGTACTCCCAGTACACCTTCTCTGTCCTCGGAGTACTTTGCTGAGCCTGCTCTCACGAGCAAGGAGTCACTGGCAGACTTGTGGACGGGCTTTCTCGAGAGAAGCGCTGACGAGGCTTCGGTAAGCGGGAGTAGGAGTGGGAGTGTGAGTAGTTCTGTTGTGAGGCCTGAGACTAGAGGTGGTGAGGGAAGCTCGAGATGATTTGATGAAGGTGTACGATGGTGATAGATGGTTTGATGGTAGATATGTTTCTTGTATTAATACTACATTGCGATGGGCGTTGGGTTAAGAGGCGATTGGCTGGCTGCTGCCTCGCATGTCGAGATTTGAGAAATACTATTATTTTCCATTGAGTAAATTCTGCAGATCATGGTGACCTTTGTTCTGTGCAGCTTTCTGTCGGTATTTGGGTTCCTAAGGGCCACTGAGTAAGGTGTGCAAGATACTGATCATCTGTCGGTTTGATGAGCAGACTCTTGTCAGCCTTTGCACTTGGATGGTTATGAAACGAGTGTCCGGACACTAATCGCAATCTATCATCTATCACCTTGACGACTGATGGCTTTTACGCACGGCGATTCCCTGATGACATTTTTCGTTTCGGCAAAGCCGTATCACGATACTCTGTAGCAGGCACATAGAAGCACGGCATCATGGATCGACGGCAGGCTCAGAATACCATGGTGGAATTGGTGGAACTGGGACTGTTTCCCAAGAAGCATCTCGCTACATGAGAACCTGATTTCGCATGACTGCGGCAACCTTTTCCACTTTTCAATACACTGTAATCTAGGAGTCCGAAGCTTATTGAGAAAGATGGGCAGGTTTTGCGGGCTTCTTCGCGATCAAAGCGAGTATGAAGGGGTGAGGAGCTGCGATTGTTTAAGCGAGATTTCCAACCAAAGTAAACAATCTCTCCAAATCATGTTCCCTCCTACCACAGTACCACTGACTGTCCCACAGCTCGTATTGACTTATGCCCAACAGTCTTCCTAAGAAACCCTCTTAATACACCTTCTGGAAGCGGGTGACCAGTCATATTATGGCAAGCCATATCCTCTCAATTTCCAGCACACCATCTTCGCACATGCTTGGTAGTTGCCACTGTTGTTGCAGCACAGGTGCAAAGGGAGAAGCAAATATTGGAAGATTTCGATATCCAGTGGGATTTGAACTGTAAATTGCTGCTAATGGAGCTTCATGGAGTGCTGCTATGAACGTTGGACGTTAAAAGATCCATGTAAATTATTGACTTTGACTCGGTAGCTAGAGGGAGCTCTTTCAAATGTCTGTCTGAATCTCCTGCGCGAGTTGTTGGGCAAAGAAATTTGCGATTGATTCATGACCTTACGCAAGTCCATTTCGTCAGACTTGACAATAGTGAGACCTCGAGAATGCCTGATAGGTCGAAATTGAATCTGCTCGACTGAGCTGCTATTGTTTTCAGGTCTTCTACCATCCTCGCGTTCCCTCTTCCTAGATACAAACACTAAACTTATGAGTTCATGACAAGTCTTGGATGGAGATCGCCCCAATGGTTCACTGGATAAAAAAATAATACGATAATGCTAAGGCTTTGCCGCATACAAGAACGAGAATTACATGTCGATATTCGCCAGAAAGCTCAACGCAAGATCGTCAAGTCACCAATACCAGTCAATTCAATCTGCGACATGGTTTGCAAGTAGATCACGTTATGAGCTGTATGTGTTAGATCATGAACATTATATTATATGTTGTAGACTCTTCCAAAAGTAAACCGAGTTAGAGATGAAGCAATCTCTAGTTTCATTTCGAATGACAGAATTTTCCCTCTCATTGTGTAAAAACACCAGCTGAAACACGATCGACGATATATCTTACAGGCAGGCCAATGTAGTAACCAAATGAGACGGCACTTTTTATGAAAATGTATTGTAGTATAGATGATATCTTAAATCTCAGCATCTACACATATGTGCTTCAGACGGTACCTGGTCAATCGATGTCAGAAGAAAGGAAAGTGGCTGATTGGGGACTTACGATAAGTGATTTCCAGAGCCACAAAGTGACGCCAGGAATTTACTTGATGACAATTGCGATGTTGCGAAAGGACTTGGTAATATTTCCAAGCCTTCAACAAGAGGAGGATCTCAAAGCCACAATATCGAATTAGCACTTCTAACCTATATGGGTCTTACAAAATTGGGTTCAGCTGCAAGAACAACAACTTTTCTCTGTCATTGATCGCTGGTGCAGTGTGCATCTTGCTTATTGTCAAAGTCAGGAAGCGAGGTAAACAAGTACAAGTCGGAAGATGAAGGAACAGAGGGATTTACCTCGACCATTATCTAGACTCGTCTCGTTCTCTATGTGTCCTCCCACATATCGTTAATCTGATCGCAAAGTCACAAGGTACTGTATCCCTCAAATTCTGAAGTCAAAGCCGAAAGCCTGGGATTTACAACATGATTTGATCTACGCATACGAGACGAAGGAATATCATTCGTTTATACATACTGAGGAAGAGAAAGGCAACAAATTTCTACAAGGGATACGATAGTTTCGGCTGAGGAGCTCTGTCTGCTTAAAGGGTAGTTTTGCATTCCGATGTTATCTCTTGTCTTGCTTTGACCGCACTTCTAATGGGGGTTTAGACGGGTGACTTCCCTGCGTCCATATTCAACACAGAGCTAAGCCGGGGGCAAGTTGCGGGCTTGTAGCTGTTGCGGTCCGGATCCATTGTAGTATCATGGCTGTTGGAAGCCATGCTACCACACGATCGCTACATTCACCTTCACATCATTTTCTCGGTCTTGTAGCCCACAATACTTATTTCCGCTAACAAGGACTCTCAACTTCAGTCACCCATGCCCGGGACTCCCTGCATAGGCGCAAAAATTCCTTTTACATATCCCTCAGCATCAGCCGAAATCCTTGCCATATCGATCCTGTTCTCGAGCGCATTATTCACTCCTTCCACCACAGCCCTCTCCTCCATCACGCCACCCATAACTTGCCCCTCGTGTATCCAATACGCACTGCTTCTATTCCTCAGATCCTCATCTCGTGATATAGTGTTGCGCAGAATACCCGTAGCATTAAGCTTCGCTCTTGCAGCGTCCAGAACTCTAGATGATACCTCAATACGTTCTGGTACCGTAAGTGGAGTAACAAATGCTCGGTTTGTGCTAGAGAGATAAAGCATCCAACCTAGCATTGCGTCGAGAGCAGCAAGGCCAACCCCGCGATAGACTCGCATTTTCCAGAAGAAGAAATCGAGGTCTTCGGCTCTGACTGCGCGCGCGTTGACTTGTGTTTGGTAGGACGCTACGAGATATATTTCAAAGAGGGCTACAGAGGCAGCACCTACGGTAGCTGTCGTACGCCATACCGCACCTTCTTTGCCTGTGAGCAGACCAGATGTTGCAATGGCTAAAATGACGAGATTGACAAGGTGGGGGCCGAGAATGCTGGGGAGGGAGTAGTAGAGGTATGAGTTTGGGTCGTCCGGGCTGCAGAATGTGCATTCGGAGAGGATGTCTGGGCCATGTTGGAAGAAGAGGAGGCGCGAGTCGAGGCTATTAAGACGAGTTCGGAGTAGGTTGTCGGTCGCTGTTAGACCTGCTGGGCGAAGGGCAGAAAGTCGAGTAAAGAGGACATCCGTAGGTGTCTGGATGCGCGATTGTGTGAGTGTGAAGATGTTCTCTGGGCCGAACATGGGAAGCGTTTTCAGTAAAAAGACGGCGGACGCGACGAAGAGTATTGTGAGGGCCCGGAAGACATGGGGAGGGACTGGTCGTATGGATATACCATGAATAGCGGGCGCAGTGCGTATCGATCGGTAGTATGAGATGCCTTTCGGCAGGAGAATGGGCCCGAAGAACAGGAGTAGGGACTTGATACTGTAAAATTTTAGGGAGATCTCTGAAAATCACGTGTGGACATTACTTACGTCCCCCAAGATATCGCCATGACTAGTTGCTGGAGAAGCAGTCGCAAGTTGTGAACACAGCTATGGAAAATGTACATTCATCAAAGAACACGGTACCCAAGTATGAGCGCATGGCAGAAAAATTGGCGGTCAGACTCTGATGCCACTTAATGAGGCTTAGTGGTATTTCACGAGCTCCACTTGGAGCTTAAAAAAGGTCGCAAGTCAAAATTCTACCCTTTCCTGAACATCCAAGAACACAACTTGCGACCCCAACGTACCACAATCAGGTCGCAGCGCCCAAGAATTCCCGGCAATGGTTTGTACGTAGTTATAAAATCGATTCCCCTATGGATCTACAGACTACTTTTCTCTCTCTCCACTTTCATACCGCGATTCTGCTCGCACTCGCACAGCATAGTGGCACTTTCGAAGCTTTGCGGACTTTTTCTCTATGGTCCTCAAAGTCAAAAAGAATGCCCAGATCAAGCCCAAGTACTCTGCCAAGAGTCATCTCACTCGTGTTGCAAAATTCTAGCTTCTCCTTCGGGATTGAAGCAATGGGGATTTTTGCGTCTTTTTGATGAGAGACATTCCCTCTCCACCGTAGATATGATTGTAGCCATGAGTATAACCTCGGAGCTGAAAGCAGCTTGTGTGTTGTGTATGCAAGTTGTGTCCTAGATGGTGTATGCTGTTTTCCCTGCACATCTGCATGTTGGTGCACATTGACAACGTAGAATACTGAGCTTGACACCAGTATAGACCCACTGATCGATCATTTCAAGACCTCTCGCACATTTCTACAACTCCTTCTTTTCGGCTTTCTCTTGAACACCAACCTTCTCCGCTGGAACCTTCATAGCCTCCCTCTTCCCTCCTACACCAGCAGCAAGACCACTCCCCTTCACCAAGCCCACACCCGCGACCGCCGCATCACTAACCAGCAGAATAACCGCTCCACAAGCCAGTGCCCAAGCCTGTATACTCACGCTCCCCAATGGTGCTCTTGGAAACGACAACAACCACTCAGCATAGTACGGGACCCAGCCCTTCGGGATCCAGAACATCGCTTGCTTCGAGTACCAGAACTGGAGGAACATGCGTAGACCGTTCGTGCCGAGCCAGCGGAGGGTGGAGACAGCGGAGTCGAATTGTGTTTTTGTGCTGTCGGTTGAGGATTCTGTGCGGGCAGATATTAGTTTGTAAATGGGACCACGGAGAGCAAGGGGGAGGGGCTAGGGAGAACGTACTGCTTTTCTCTAGCTGCTCAACTACTTTATCATGCTGTCTGCGTAGTTTGGCCCATTTCGCGAACTCGTCTTGGCTGCTCGTTGCGTTCATCTCTTGCTTGATCTTGAAGTATTGCGCCTTGAGATTCTTCTGCTCAGCTGCAGACTTCGACGTTGGAGTCGGGAAGCGATTGAAGATATTCCATAGCTAAGGATCCTGTCAGATATATTCAAAGTATTGTGCATATATGCTCGAGGGGGGACTTACCAGGCTATTTATCGTCGCGGCTCCGAATGTGTTCACTAAATGGATGGCCAGCTGCAGGATGAAGACCAGGAGGAGGATGGACGGCATCTTGACGGCTGTGCTCGACACTTTTTAGTAACCTACGTAAAATGAAAAGGGAATTCGAGGTCGTACACTGTATTGTGTGAAAAGATGTTCCTTTGAGGAGAAAGGCACTCTTGGAAGCTTCAATCGTGTTCAAGTGAATAAAAGTGGCACGGCCCGCGAGGCTAGCTCACAAGGCTGCTCCATCTTCAATTCTTCGAAATTCAACCTCACTCATACGGTTCCAAATATTCTGATGTACTTTTGACAAACACTCATATTCTACGATGTCAAGAGCTCTCGACTCAGAAACAGTCAGTTCATTTCAGAAAGGCAATGTACAGACTGTTTACAAGGATATCGTGTCAGCTCTGTCTACAACCACCACAGAACCACTTGAAATAGAGTTTCTTCTCAAAAGCCATCCTCTGCCTCCATACTGCAACGTTCTCGTCGAAGGAAACAATGTTGCTGTTACGAAGGTCAAGTTAGTACAGGCTTCCATCATAGCAAGACAAATCTTCTTCAAGTACATAAGAGAGTATACCGAGAAGGAGAGCGAGATGCGCGATGCTACGGCAATCATGCTATTACTGGATCCGGAACATCTTACTGCAGCCAACATGCGGAAGAGACTCATCATACAGAGTCAGAGCCGTCCCGGAAGAGAGCTCGAGGCCATTCTGCGAAAAGAGCTGTTGTTTGTAGACGGGTATCTGACTTCTCGACTCCATCGGCATACGAAATCACCTACGCTTTGGAGTCATCGTCGTTGGCTTCTGGGAAAGCTGAAGAGTCTGAATATCGAGCGCGATGTTCTGCAGGATCTCAAGTCTGTGGTCTTGGTGGCCGCTGAAAGACATCCGAGGAACTATTACGCTTGGTCTCATATGCGATGGCTTGTTCGACTTATTGACGACTCACCTGCTCGTTCAGTTCAGGGCGAGAACGGTCGACTTGACCATTTCGAGCTGCACTCTGTTATCAAAGACTGGTGTCTCAAGAACCCAAGTGACACATCTGGATTCTCCTTTCTGTTGTTCTGCCTCTTCAAAGCTGGACCTGCGAGCACATCGGCGAGGGTCGAACTTTGCTCTTTGATTTGTGCGGATATTCTCAAGCGCGCTGTCTCCTTCAAATGGACTCATGAGTCTGTTTGGGTATTCCTCAGAACTGCTGTTGCTTCGAGGAATACTACCGGAACCATCAGAGCCGACTTTCTTCTAGCTATCGACACAATTGCAAATGCTCGGCCTAGTGGAACACCAGTGCTCGTTGCTGCAAGAAAGTGGTATTATGAAAACCGACAGAGTCTGGAAACGTGACGCAACGATCTTGGCGTAGAAACAAGCAAGAAACAAGACTTCTTGATAAACAGTATCGCCCACAAACGTGTCAAATTGACAATCTCCGGCATCGTCCAAGCAAAGCAACATCAACAGCGATTCGAGTCCGAAGACTCTGACTACGCGTAGATCGTAGTTGCGGACGTAGATTCGAATCGTTAATATGTCGCTGGCATAGTGTGTGAAGCTCTTTTCAAGAATTCTGGGTACTCGTCACAGATACCTCATCATTGCTTCGACCTTCAGACCACATCTTGATACCAATCATGTATTCGAGATGTTTACCCTCCGTAAAGTGGCTAAGTCAGGACCAGGACCAGGACCAGGACCAGGACCAGGACCAGGATTTGAAATTGAGAAATGTCCACTTGGGAAGCGAGAGACAGGGAATAAAAACATCCTGGAAGTTGGAGTACAACACAACATCGTCACCTTTAAGATGTTCGAGATGATAGAGGCGCGAAGGAAGGGATCTGAGAGGAATCAAATGTACTTCGCACTTAAGCGCAAGACTGGGAGCGACGTACTCTGTCTGTAGTCGAAATGGCAATTTGTGAAACGAGGCAGCTCGAGACGGTATTGAGACAACACCGGTCGAATTTAGCCAACCGAGATCATGCCATGAAATCTGCGAATTCTGCCAGTTTCTTCAGCACGAAAGCTGTTTGTATGGGGATCGAATCATTTTGGGAATTTGAGGACAAATAAGCTCTTCTGAAAATCGATGGTGGAAAGGCCAAAAATGTGGAGGCAATAGCAATTAGGATCTATTTCCAGACGCAGTGGCACACTGACTTCGATAGTGGGCGAGGTGGGGTCGAGACCGGCATGGAGAACTGACCAGCTATCAATCAATATTCACACCTTGATATCCAGAAATGTCACCGAAAGTCATGAGGACATTCCTGAACTGATCCCTTAAGAGTCCCCTAGTTTCTTGGTGACTTTGCTGCTGAGATGATGGAAGATGTTGAATCTATTACGAGGTTCGTAGACTGCTTCCCCGAGATGAATTTGGCTAGTGAAGGTAGGGTTGGCAGGAAAAGCATCTCTATAATTCCTGTTCGGCATGTACTTGCCAGATGGTAAAATCGGCACGCCATGGACAGCCGTGCAAGATGTGGCGAAGGGTACGCAGCGCAAGAGCTCTTCGTATTCAAGGTCTTGTCTTGTGGCTGGCGCATCCGCGTGAAAAGTCGTCGTGTTCTAACACGCCTAAGCCATGCAATTGTTGAAAAGTCAAGAGAAAAAGAGGTTGATAGGTCCAATAGGAGAGCCTGAGACCTCGGGAGCGGTGGCTAGTGCTTGAATGGCTTTTAAACCTTCCTTCCACACTCTGCGCCACTCAAATAGAGCTAATTGCCTAGTCGCACAGGCACGATTGGGCGTGCGTCGTATTTTTGGCTGGAGATCTTTACAGTATCAAATCAGAGATGCATAAAATCGCATGCACCCTTGGTCAACATTGGCACTTTTTTTGCCATGGACAAGACAAGATGTTGAGCTGTGTTGGGGAGGAGGTTGCTCGGTTGCTCAGCTCAGCTCAGCTCAGCTCAGCTCAGCTTGCCTCGTTGGTGTTTAGGTATCTCTTGGTGCTCCTGGAGCAATTAAGCCTAAACTCAGGAGGAGCAAGCTGTTGCCGAAAGTTCACTGCTGAAGCACGCTCTGGGGCAGCTCGCGTCTCTGATGATACTGTAAATTTTCCAGAGGTCCGGAACGAGCCAAAAGCACATGCACATGCACATGCTATGCTCCTCTGCAAACTCTTTTAGCCGCAGATACAGTATCTGTCTTCCCCCGGGTTGAGCTCACGCTCACGCAGCAGCTTTCCAGTGAGACTCCAGGCGGCGAGGCGAGGCGAGTAACGGAACGGAACGGACCAATTGCTGTAGTGCGGAAGGACGGGGGATTTCATGATTCTGATTTTGGTAGTGTGTGATGTCTGATGTCTGATGTCTGAGTGTCTTGGTTGAGACGCCAGTGGCCACCTCATTCCATTCAGACTACACACTCCGTAGGTAGGTAGGTAGGTACCTCAGGTAGGCAAGACCGGAATTGCGAATTATGCAGAGGAGTGACAATATGGCGATGAATATGAACATGAATATGAATGTGATCCTGCAGATCATCGTTATTGTGCTGTCTCACACCACACCTTCCTTTTCCTTGCCAGCGAATATCCGTCATTGTATACGGAGGCTCATCTCGGCCGCGGCTCCATGTTGCGATAGAGCGAAATCTCGAGAGGAAACTTGGAAACCTTGCCTTCCTGGGATCCTGGCCAATCACAGCGTCGGATCTGAAGTCGGGCCAGGGCATCCTCGCCTTCCCCCTTAAACGGTCCCACTTCTGCCAGACCCACCCACGGTTGCCCTGCACTCCAACGCTATAGGCACCCTAGCGTGCACGCCAACCCAATTCGTTGCAGCCCATCTTTCGGACCTGTTATGTCCCCAAAGCCAACCCAACTTCGTCTTCCTCCTCTCTTGAAACTTCTCTGACAAGTTTGAACGTCGTCGTGCCCGTGTTCTCTTCATCTTCCTCACTTTCGTTAAGATCTTTTTTAATTCAGGCGCCCCGTGTCAATTCAGCCAGAGAAGATCAATAACCGTCGACGCTGTCGGTTCTTGCTTCAGTCAACAACAAACAATAAACACGAGCCCCTCAAAAAAGGTACGTGGAGTGTTTTACTTGTCTGCGAATTTCCAGGTGGCTCGTCCCTTCCTTCCTTCACATCCACCGGGCCATTTCTTCCATCACCATACACGCGAAGCAACAGAAGAAAGAAGCAACTTCCAGTGGTAAACAACAAACCGCTTGCCTGCCTACTTCCTTCCCTACCTGTCGCCGTAAACTCATCAATCAAACGCATTCAACATTTCATCTTCCAACAGTACCACGAAAGTCCGCCACACGGCCCTTCATCCATTCTTCAAAGCACGACAGCGCAATTCTATCACCACAAGACTCTGAGGGCTTTAAATCTTTCAATCGAGTTTCGCTGACACCGAAAAAAGTTCTTGTAACAGCATAATACCATCATGTTCGCCCAAAACCTCCTCGTCCCGGCTTTCGCCCTCTGGAGCGTCGCTGCTGGTAAGTCATCACTGCCCTCTCCCAACGAGTAATTCCAGCTCCGTATAACCTCGATCCTCTCCCATGAACACCCGAGATACAGGATGTGATCACAAAACTGTAATCTGGAGCTTTGTGCTGACATTTTCTCTTTCTAGCCCAGACTGCTACGGTCTGCACTCAGCCAACCGTCACTATCAACTCCCCAGCCGATGCCAGTCTCCTCGCTGACTGCACGACCATCGGTGGAAGCATCGTTATCGGCAGCAGCGCCAATGGCATTATTGCCATCGATGGACCCAGTTCGATCAAGGGAAACTTGACCTCGTTGAGTGCCGGTAACCTGGTCAGCATCACAAGTTCGACCATCACTGCAATCGGTGGAGAGTTCAGACTTTTCAACTTGACCCTCCTCTCCAACCTCCAGTTCGATGTCTTGAAGTCCGTTAAGACCATCTACTGGGAGGCTCTTCCCACCCTTCCTCAACTCAACTTCGCTGGTCCTCTGTCCAAGGCCGATAGTGTGACGATCAGTAACACATTCTTGTCAACCCTGTCGGGTATCAACCTGAACACTGTTGGCACTCTGCAGATCGACAACAACAACAACATGAAGACATTTGACACCCAGGTCGCCAATATCACCAGCACGCTCAATATCAACGCCAATGGCAATCAGTTGGCTGTTACCTTCCCCAACCTGATCTGGGCTGCCAATATGACATTCAGAAACATCTCTAGCATCAAGTTCCCTTCATTGGCAACCGTCAACGGATCCCTTGGATTCTACGATAACTACATGGAGAGCATCTCTGCACCAAACTTGACTAGCATCGGGAACTTCGCAACTTCGTTCGGAAGCATGGCAATCGTTACTAACGAGAAGCTAACGAACATCACCTTCCCTATGTTGAAGAGCGTCGGAGGAGCAAACCAAATTGCCAACAACACCAACTTGAACGCCATCAGCTTCCCATCCCTGTCTCAGGTTGCTGGTGCCATTGATTTCTCCGGAAACTTCACCACGTATGTATTACAAGTCTTTTTCTCCAGAGTAAAACTGACAATTGAACAGACCTGAGCTGCCAAAGCTTTCCGATGTCAAGGGAGGCTTCAACGTCCAGAGCAAGCAAGCAATTAGCTGCGAGGGTTTCCAGGCCCAATCTGGTGGAAAGGGAAGCATCATCCAGGGTAAATTCATCTGCAAGAGTGCCACAGCCACCACCTCTACCTTGGATGGAACGAAAACCGACAGCGGCGCCTCGTCTTCCTCCACAAAGAAGAGTGACGCTTCCAACTACCACCTTAGCGAGGCCGCTTTCGGCGCCTCTGTCTTTGCTGGACTGTTGCAGATGATCTTGTAAAGCATTGGGACTGTCGGCGTTTTTTCTTGACTTTGCCTTACCTTAGACCTAATATGCCACGTTTCATAGTCGTTTCTCTCATTGCAAATCATCAGCAAAACGAAAGCAAGTCATCAGTCATTGAGCGTTTTGTGCGACCTTCATTAGGAATCATTCTGGCCTGCGTTTGGAGGGGGAAAATGGGCCGTTAGGACCCTTGGCATAATTAATTTTTATGTGTTTACGACCTCTTTACTGGAAGTTCCGCATAACCGATTGTATGCATTTTCTTTCGCGGACGAACAGGACAGTGGGAGATGAATGCTGATGTGTGGGGATTGACATGGACGAGTGGTTCGGGATGTCTGTATGCTGAGAATAGAGGATAGGACACTAGGACATTGAATTCCATACACCTTGTACATTGTCTCTTGAAGGTCTTTCGCCAGTGCTCTACTTTACATTATGACGTCGTTTGTGTGTGTTTCGTGACTTGATGGCTCTGACATGCCCTACAGTAGGTTGGTTAGATCACTTAGCTGATCTCGAGTATCTTGCTTGACCTATTTGCGTGCGGATGGAAACGGTCCAAAGACCTCGTAAGTTTCAGCTCGCTATCAGAAACATGTCACTCATGGTCATCCTGACCTGTCAGAAGGCGACACTCCCGAGAAGTCTATGCCTGTACTGGGACGGACCGTTCGGGTCCACCATCGAGGTGTTACAGATTGATTGATTGATGGTTCGTTGATGTGGCTATGCTGTGTAGCACGGGCGAATACTCGATATTCTTTTCCGATTGATATACTGTGTATCGCTTTTGTGAAAGTGAGAAGGTGTGTAGGTTGTGGCTGATGTGGGACATGGGAGTGGAGAGGCGGGTGAATGGTAGAGAGGGAACTAGGGATGCGAGGTATGTGGTGTGAGGCTTCGTGGCTTCGGATACGTAGATGGATGGAGCAAGGCATGATGCCAGAGAGGTGTGGCTTCTTTTGAACTTGTGCTACTTGCTTGTGTTGGTTGGGGCTCTTGTGGTGTGAGATCAGAGCAGTAGCTACTGTCGTGTTCAGCTCGGGTAGTTGCTTGGTTGGTTACCTACTTCCTAGCGGGCATCGGGGATATATTGAGATGTTTTGGGCTCGAAAACGGTGTCGTGGGGTTCTGTGAGGATTTCATGGCAGCTAGAGGGACGCTGGTACCAAGACTTGGAAAGGGATAGCTGTTGAGAACGATAGAACCAAGATCAGTTGCCAAAGTCCACAGAGAGAGGGAATTTGTTCAATTTGAGATATCGTGGATCAACTACTGGCAATCGTGTACGGGAAGTTTGCCTATATTTAGATACACTGAAACCTAGGATGAGAGCAACATCGTTAAGAGAACTGAGATCATGTGTCGTGACAGTCTTAGTCGGGGTTATCAGGTCCTTTACAGACACGTTAAGGGTTCGAGTCGGGGAAATTGCTAGGAGTGAAGATGGGCTTTGTAGCATGTCGTATCGCTTTAGCAAGCCATTCAAAGGAATGAATCGGTCTTTCGATATAGGATGATAGTAATACTGCCCTCGGTAGAAACTAGCCAGGAGCGGCTTGAATCTCCTTGATACAAGATCGCAGTCCACACAAGGTCGAGTTCAAAGTTTGAAGTGCGGAGTAATTCTAAGTCACAGCCAAGGTAAGTAGCATCGAAAGCATTCAAAGAGGGAATACAGACCGCATGACCCGTAAGATATCGTCATGTTAGTGTTGCTTTGGAGTCTCTATGCTTCTTACTCAGAAACCGCTTTAAGCAATTAGGGTACTTAAGCCGCTTTCTGCAACAAAGTCGAGTTCATCATCCTGAATTTTCTGTGCTTGTTGCTGGGGAATGCGTCGTCGAGCTGACGATATACGAAATGGAAGGCAGCACGAATAGTAAGAAAGGGGAAGAAACATTTAGACAGGAGGTTTTCGGAGTGCACTTTGGTCGCCAATTTCGAATCCAAGTTTCCCAGACTGACTTGGGCTTATCTATGTTGTATTGTCTAACTCCTGAACGGGCATTCGTTCTCATCCTGTAGGTGGGTTATGGAGTAATTTTGATTCATCTGGAGATAGTATATAAGGGGCCTTGAGATCAGAAAGCAGACAGGACTTCTGACTGCAGGCTCGCAAGACAATGATTGAACAGGAATGTGTGATTGTACATGATTTATTATCACATTGAGGAAATGAGCAGCAGTATCGAACATGACTGGGTTTGTTTTGAAACTCGCTTCGTTTTTCTCTCTGGCTCGTCTTAATATCATCTACCGATCTATCTTCCATCTCATCGTTCATCATCTCATCGAAGGACCAGTCAGAAGCATCTGACTTGCGAATTTATTCCTACACATCCGCGTGTCCCGGCTGAGATGCCTCCCACAAGTACAGGTTATGTTTCAGGATGTCCAATATTGTCAGTGTTTCTACCAGAGCCCATTAGGTTCAAAACAGACACATAAGCCGTTTATAGCTTCGCTTTAGGCGTGTCTTGCTTCAACATAATCTCGGCTACGATACGGCGCTGGACTTTGCCTGTCGCTGTCTTGGGCATATTGTCTGTAAAGTATACCTGGAAGCAAGTTAGTAAAGACTCCCGAGGTCAGTTTACAGCAAAGAGTGAGAGACAAACCTTCTTTGGCACCTTGAACTTAGCCAACTTATCAGCAACCCACTTCTTCAGCTCTTCCGCATCGACCTTTTCGCCATTCTTCAACACAATAGCCACTGCAACCTCCTGCCCAAACATCTCATCCGGAATGGCAAAGCTTACAGCCTCGCCGACCTTGGGATGTCTAGCAAGCACATTGTCCAACTCAATAGGCGAGATTTTCTCGCCTCCCTTGTTGATCAACTCCTTGATGCGGCCTGTGATGATCACATAGCCATCTTTGTCCAACTTGCCCTGATCACCAGTACGAAAGAAACCTTCGGCTGTGAATGAAGTCTTGTTGGCTTCAGGGTTGTTGAGATACCCTTTTGTGACATTTTCGCCGCGGATGCAGATCTCGGCTTCAGAACCTTGAGGCATTTCCTTGCCTGCTTGGTCGATGATGCGGATCTCGACGCCTTGGCCTATACCTACACTCCCTGGCTGACGCTTTCCTGGCGGGAGAGGGTTGGAAGTCATTTGATGGGCAGCTTCGGTCATGGCGTAAGCTTCTAGTACGGGTGCGTTGTAGGCTTCTTCTAGCTGATGGAAGACGGTGGGAGAGAGAGGAGAGGAACAAGAGCGGATAAAGCGGATCTTAGGCTTTGTCGCTGGAGGAGGACTCTTGAGGAGAATTTGATGGATCGTTGGGACGGCTGTGTACCAATTTGCGCCGTGTGTAATGAAATCATCCCAGAATTCTGAGGCAGAGAACTTGAGGGGTACAATGACGGATCCTCCGCTGTAAAGGGGTGCGAGGAACCCTGCTAGGAGACCATGGACGTGGAACAGAGGCATGACGAGCATAGTTCTATCGGCAGGTGTGAGGTCGTATGTAGCCTTGATGTTCTTCATAGTACGAGTAAGGTTCTTATGTGTCAATGGCACTGCCTTCGGTCGACCTGTCGTACCGCTAGTATGTAGAACCAGAGCAATATCGTCCGGCTGGGCTGTCTCGACTTTCTGATTTCCCTTTCCCTTGAGCTTTCCCTCATCCTTGACATCGAGCACTACTTCTTGTCCATTCCAATAACATTCGGCAATGGCAGCGCTATATTTTCTTGCAGCTCGCACAGCAGCTCCATCTTTGGCGTAGGAGCCTTGTGGTACAAGCGCAACAGCGGATTTCAAATCGTCGATATAAAACTCGAATTCCTCTTGCTTGTATGCTGAGTTTAGAGGAGCTGCAATGCCTCTCTGCCATGCGCTAGCGAGGAACGCAACGATGAATTCGTAGGTGTTTGGGAGGGCGATCGAGACGGCAGCTTCTGGGGTGACGCCTAGCTTCGCGAGTTTCTTCTGAAAAGAGAGGATTTCATCAGAAAGTTGCTTGTATGATATGACGAGAGGATTTGGCTTCTTTGGTATGATAATCGCAGTGGTGTTGTCTCCCGATGAGAAGGAATTGGAGAGCGTCGTAGCCATGGTACGAGATGTTGGTTATTTAATGTACGGAGACATCAATTACGCAGAGGATTAAGTAAGACTCTAAGGCGCGTTCGTAGTAATGGAAATGACCACCAGAGCAATTTGATATGGGAGAACTAGCTTCTGATTGATATGTATAGTACCAAAGAGCTTGAGCAATCAGTCATGCATTAACTGACGGTCAACCTGAAGTCACTTAGTCCGTATGGTGTATTTCCTTATCGCCGAGATAGGCGACAGGGTTTGTTTGAGCTTTATCCTGCAGCCTGGCTAGCCTGGCTGAGCCTGGCCTCACTGGAATTGACTTAGGAACCTAGCCTTATGGAGCAGGCTGAGAGTACGTCCAGGAAAGCTACAACAGATAACAAATCTCACATCATAGACTGTTCGCCGAAGATGTCGAATATTAACCAGACGCCAGCACCAAGAGGTGGTGGTCTCTCACTCTACGCCAACTTACTAGATCCAGAATCCAGTACACCGGGAACAATCTCGAAAGGACCAGTTGTCTTCAAGCCAGTAGATACACCTGATGCCGGCTCTGCTAAGAAGCCACAATTAGATTCAGGTATATGGCCACTCCCAGTATCCCTTCAATTAATTCTGCTAAAGACAGGTATAGCTGCTCTACGATTCCAACCAACAAAACGCCCACAGCTGTCGCAAAAACCAAAACCAAAATCCGCATTTCCCAAATCCTTACCTGCAGATGTGACAGCTTCGCGCAATGTCATTACGCAATCGTCCACTCCTCACAAATCTGCGCGACCAGCAGCTAAAACTACCTTGGCTGACTGGACGGGCTTGGATGACGACGATGTTAACGGTTTTTATGGAGGAGGAGGGGAGAAGAGACAGAGGGGTGGGAAGCGGAGGAAGAAGAACAAGCCGAGGGAAGAGCACATGGCTGTTCAAGATTGGGATGATATCTATGATCCGTCACGGCCGAACAATTACGAGGAGTATAAGCACAGCGATGAGAAGATTCGAGAAGTCAGGGAGTGGAAAGATAGGCTGTATGCGCATAGGATGGCTAGGAAATCAAGCGAGAAGGATAGTGATGAGGAGGAATATCGTCCCCAAATGGGCAGTGAGTCTCTAATTCTCTCTTCTGGATTCCATGTATTAATGAGTGCAGACCAATTTGCTCCTCCCCCGAATTACTCTTTTGCACCACCTCCTATGGACTCTCCCAACAAGCCTGTCGACAGTAAAGACAGCCCTGTTGAGTCAGAAACACACAGTCCTGCGCCACCCCCACCACCGCCTCTAGAAGATGTTCCCCCTCCAGTAGCTCCAGAGCCATCACCGGCAGGAGCAATCTCTCGAGCTCCAGTCCGTTACAACCTACCACCACCGCCAAGCGAAATACCCAGCTCAGAAGCAGAATTAGCAAAAGCGCTTGCCGAAGAACCAGACGAGGACGAAGTCGAGAACGAAGATGCGCCAAGATCGCTACGGCCTGGTCAGAAAGGCTTTGCAGAACGACTCATGTCTAAATATGGCTGGAGTAAAGGGAAAGGTCTTGGTGCCGAGGAAACTGGCATTGTTAATCCTCTTCGGGTAATGGTGGAGAAGCGAAAGAAGAAATCAGATGCTGAGGGCGGTGGTTTTAGGGAGCCAGGAGGACGAGGAAAGATTATTGGTGGGCAGAGGAAAGTCGTGGAGAAGGAAGAGGAGGTCGGAAAGTTTGGACCTATGTCTGAGGTTATTGTGTTAAGGGGTATGGTTGATGGTATGGACCTTGATGAGGAAGTAGAAGGCGCTGGTGATGGGGGCTTGATGCAGGAGATTGGAGAGGAATGTGCTGAGAAGGTATGGTAACCGTTTTCGGTGGAAGATTTGAAGCTGACTTTGCAATAGTATGGTCGAGTGGAACGTGTTTTCATCGATCGCCATGGTACTGCGCCAAAGGTATTCGTCAAGTTCACGAGTCCTCTATCTGCATTAAGGGTAAGCATTTCACCAAAGCCTAATGGTATATAATCATGTTGACAAATACAGGCTGTCAATGCACTAGAAGGTCGGATTTTCAACGGTAATACTATTTCAGCACTGTTCTACGAGACAGAGCGATTCGAACAAGGGGAATACGAATTATCGTAGCGTCTTACTCCAAATCGATGTCCAATTACCTAGGTATCAAGGAAGTTAGCACGGTCCTATCAACATTGCTTGGAGGGATTAATAATATCTCGAAAACTTCTTGCGATAGCCGAAAAGGAAACTTTACCTACAAAAGCACCAAATGATCTAGCGTGGGGTAAAGCTCTTCGCTCGCTTTGCCACATCGATGATCTTACCCTTGTTATTAATATGAAGGAAGTTCTTATTTTCTTCAAGTTCACTGCCCCACTCTTTGACCTCCGTCAGTTCCTCTCCAGTGCCTTGCTTAGTAGTAATGTCAGGAGATTCCAAGGCGACATTCATTTTCTTGATATCACACTTCACCAGCTCTCCCTTGTCTTCAACGACGGCCCACCAGATTCTGCCATCTTCTTCCTTGCCTTTACTGTACCGCGAATATTCATTCTCATACGAGACGGTCCAGAGCTGGGCGACTTTGGCATTTGCGTCGTTGAGATTGTCGTATGTGTCTACTATAATTTTTTTGCGTAAACGCAGGTTGCTCTGCCTAGAGGTAAGGTGGCGTAATGTGTAACGTGCATTTTCGAATGTCGAATCCTCGTCTGAAATGGGTGTATGTGCAGGTGAGGAAACACTCTTGTGACGTGACCCTGTACACAATTGGGATTAGCTTTTGAACGAAGATTAAGGACCAGACGTGTTTCAAGAACATATTGGGACGTTGATAAAGAGAAGAGAATAACCTTCCTCGCTACGTACCAGGGGTCGCAGACAGACTCTTGGTAGCTGGTGTTGATAGCACGGAGACATATTCGGCGTCGGATGTCTCTGAAGTGGGCTCGGCTGAGGTGGATGAATATGAGTCGTCCGTAGGAGCGCTTCGAGCTGGTCTGGTGGGGACTCCTCGTGGAGTGGAATTGTAGTCGGAGACGCGCCTCTTCTTGTTCGATTGCAAATCCGGCGCTTTAGCACTTGTCTTGTCCGAAGTATGTGTGTATGAATCGTCCCCTTTGAAGCTCTTTTCGAACATTCTTCTTGGGCTGACTTCCCCATCACTGCTGTCTCGCTTACTCCCATTCGACTTCTCGTTACCCATCTTAGTCTTGACGATATGATATGTTGTAATGAAAGCGATACTGTCGTCCTGGAAAGCCCGTTTGGTTGACGATATTTGATTTTAAGTGTACTGTCCTGCATGTACAATCGTCTGGTTTTCGACTTGTATACTATTGCTTTGGGAAAGAGCAGCCCAGAGCATGGCTAGAATCTTCAATGCTCTCAACTTGTGAACTTGTAAAATTATCCGAGTTGGTGTCTGTTGGGCCTCCTCAGGTCTTGGAAGCAGTTCACGAAATCATTTGTTTTCCTGCTCTGCTCTTACAGCATCTCAAAGTATCGCTTTCACCACCTTTTACTTCTTTCCCTTTTCATTCCCTTTCTTATCTACATCCTCGAATATATCCGACTTGCTGCTTACAGGCAGTATCTTGACGAACCATCTCAGATTCTTGACCATCGACGTCACATAAACCAAAGTAAAGTGGCCGTTGTTCCAGAGCTCTAGATTCCTCAGCTGCAGCAGCGCAGCCATCTCATGGGGGATCTCCATCTGTATGAGTCTACTGCTTCCCCACGTGTGGTCTCCGGCCAGAAGCGTCATCAATGCGGTGTGATCGTAACTCAGGGGGACCACTGATCGTCCACCATGAACCTTCTAAGTGCCCTGTGAGCCATCATCTCAAATCTCAAAGACAAAAGATAGATGGAATCGTCGGAATATGGTACCCGGCTCAGCGCTCTCTCTGCAATTGTGCTGGAGTAGAAATAGCATCCTATTGTAAGGAAAGCAGATTGCAGGGACAGGTTCCGTTGACAAGAGTCATGTCGTCTCCTACAATGTGACAGCTTGCTCTACACATCGCTGGCGTTTCGAGTCGAACGCGGTGACGGTTCTCCTACTCAACAATTTCTTCTGGTACCACAGAATCAAATCTTTCTGGCAGCGGGTGCGGAGCGGGAATCTCTTGATTGATACCATCATGATATCCGAGATCCACCTTATAGTGATCATTAATGACATTCCAGATCTCTGGGTATCCGAAATCAAATACTTAATGACCATCAAGCTCAGCCTTAGTCTTTCCTTGGCACTCAGAACTTGGTTCATGATAGCCTCCAGTTCTAGATGTACGCTTCAAGTTGGCCGCATGATACAAGTCCGGATTGATTATACTGCAGCGTTCCGTATCGCTCTCCCATGCAAGATCGATATTCTTTGTCTGTCAAAGCATCATCAATATTGTGAATTTCTTCTTCAGCGGTACTGAATTTCTGGGGGATCTCTGGGGGCCTTTCGCTGTGACGTGGTATTAGGGAGTGTTAAGAACTTGTGTTAGGGCCGTGACCCTGCTTCGTGCCATCATTATGATCGGCTGCTTGTAATCCACCTTGTCACCCACGATCAGAATATCAATTTCAAACTGCCATGTTATTCTGATACGGGAGCATGCATAAGGTAGCATACATCATCAGTTCTCTTTATTGATTTACCCCTGATCGTCTCGCTTAATTGAAGGAGAGGTTCGACCTCACCTCACCTCGAACAGCGATGAAGTGACAAGCAGCAATATTCACCGCTTCAGACCTAAGCTTTCTTTCTACCCACATATCTACCTAGTATAGGACTCCGGAACTGTTCCTTCTCCCTACCAAAACCTCAAACCTAAATCGGCATCCATAGAACGACATTTGGATCGGCACTCGTGTTAAGAAATTACTCATCATCCCACTCAACGTTGCAACGCCGGCAAACGTCCCTCAAACTGAGAGTTTCTAAAAGCCTTCTTTTCAAAAAGCCTTACCTCGACAAGCATTGCAACCCAGATCAATCAATTACTGTCAGCAGATCGCCACTCACGGGAGTGTCAAACGGGAGAATGACTATGTCATAGGACTTTGGGCCCCCTTCATCCACATTTAGGATGAGCTTTGAAATTGGATGCAGCAAGATAAAAAGTCTGGTCTTATGTTCACCACCCTGTCACTTCTCAATTTCCTCAGAGGTCTCGACTGACCTGCTGAAACAAGAGCCATATCTGTTCGAAACTACGACTTCAATTTTGTACAGGCCCTCCCAAAGTGATCAAACTTCTGCAGAACTACGCCTGGAGCTACATGAAAACTTCTCCGACCGCGCGTTCCAGAAAAATCGACCTCAGAGAGGTACCAACCACCTTGTTTGACGAGCTGCGGTCGGGGGGTTTCTGTTTGAAAATAAGGATCAACAGAGACTTGAGCCTGAACCCAAGACGGAAAGTACACTTTCACCTTGAGGAGAGAGTTCAAGAGCTTCGGCCGGTAGTCATTGAGCTGGTTTGGTGTAAGTGTAAATCAGGTCTGAAGCTAACCTGACTGAATTGCTGATCCTTACTGATGCACAGCGTATACAGCTCCATTTCATTACCCCTCTATGATGGAGAATCACGCATATAAATTATTCCAGATAGCTATACAATAACGCCACCTCGTTACCAGCAATTGGAGTGCCAGAGTCGAAACTTATCAAGAAAGATCTCCCAAAGTTGAAGCAAGCTGACCAACTGGACCAGCTCTGAACCTCCACTCATGGTATTCACCGCTCCATTGATCCGGCCCCGAACTCGCCGGCGCAAGCTCGTCGGTGACACACTCGCCGACGTTCCCACATCGCTTGCCTGCCCAAAAATTCGTCCGTCATATTCCCAAATAACGCGATTCCTGTCATCAGTAAGGTGAAACGACGACTCAACACGAAAGTTGCTTGAAACTGCGTGTAGTACCCAACAAGAAAACGTCGAGATACTTGTATTGGGGAATGCAACATAACACCTCTTTCGACAAATTGCGCCAATTCGGCGCATCGACGACCAAAATAGAAACCTTCATTTCGAGGGAGGTGGCTTCTCTCACCGCACCCGAGGTGAGAGTTTGTTTTGCTATCCTTTGCTATGAAATTTTCACCTTCGGGTAGACGGTGAGGCACGAGGTGAATGGTTTTCTTATTTTGGTAGTTCATGGTTTGTTTACTTTCGATTTCGCGAGCTATACGAAGTGGGTCCGCCGTCTTGCATGTAAGGATATTCAGCGCCACCCCGCCAACCTCCTCTCCTCAGTACCAGAAGCCTCCCACAAATCCTTCATCTCCTTCCCATCTGGCCATCTCAACAGAGTCTCTCTCCTATCCCCACTACCAGTTTGGCCATAATCCACATTACTCCTACCAAAATACGCAGGAACTTTGGTAACCCACACCATACCGTGCGGCTTGACCTGTACACCACGGAGATTAGCGGTTAAAATATGGGTCACGTAAATCTTCTGAAGAGGAGGAGACATGTCGCAACATAAGCTTGAGACACTGGAAAGACTTCCGCAATACGTACCTCCGTCCTTGAATATTGCAAACACCCCTCCTTCGAGATCTCAGGTTTGACCTTTCCCCTCGCACTCTCCAATTCCACTGCTAGCTTGCCCTCGTGCCTCCCTGCCTCATCATCCACGAAAAGCTCAATGACTTTATTGTTCGCCGCAACAAGGGAAGTGAAAACGCCGTGGGGCTTGCAGTGTGGGAACTCGGGTGTGTATTGGAGGACGATGAACATCTCTGATTGGAAGCTCTTCCTGGTTCTCTGCTTTGAAGATGTCGCAGGCTCATCGAACGACATTCCATCATCGATGGAACCTTTGGAGCTGGACTTGGCTGAGTCCTGGGATCTGGCTCGACTTGCTTTTGTCGATTTCCAGAATGAACGATTGTTGGGCGAGACACTATTTCGTATCGTCTGTGTAGGCTTTGTGACTTTGAGAGGGGATGACTTTTGCTGTGAGGTTTGCTCAGGGAGATCGACAGAATTCGCCATGGCTGGGACTGGGCGAAAACAATGAACGATTGGAGGGGTAGTTTGAATGATATTCGGGCTATGAACACCAGGTAGATCTCTGTGATGCTTTATGATAATTCTAATGCTGTTGTGAAAGAGAAAATCTGGAGAGGATGAGGGACTGCAGCAAGTTATAGCCGTGTTATGTAGGAGGAAGGAGCTACTCGAACAGTCAAACCGAGGTACCCCGTGATCGAGCAGACAAGAAATCCCAGATTCAAGCTTCGCTAATTACCTGCGGTAGAGATGGCTTGCATTGCTCTTCAAATCTGGCTTCTTCAAGTCATGAAACCATCCAGAGACTTCATTTTCACATAAATATGAGCTCATAAGAGCATCGCGTGACTTCCAAATTTCCAAGGGTTTCAAAGTCACGAAATCGATTCAAAACTTCAATAATGTGCGAGTAAAGAGTCATAAGATTTTCTTCAGATTTGAGCTTTTTAAGAAGCCAAAGCCAAGACTCGAGTTTATCCAGCTGGTGTCGGCTTCGATTTGACCGGCTCGAAACGGGGCGGCATAGGTCTCGAAACAGCAGTAAAAGCCAATAAGCATGAAATTAGGCCTCCAGGAAGATATCGATGCAGAATGAAGACCCCGACCAGAAAACGGAAGCTTCCTCTCAAGCTCTCGTGTTCCAAGGACATCGTACAATTGTGCAATCTCGAAGAGCGGAGGATACTCAGGGAGGAGCAGAAGGTGTACGCTGTCTACTTTCATCAAGATTTTTGGTATGCATTCTTTTCATACCGTCTTTTCCCCCGTTCTCATCAACTGACTCCCATGGAGCTTTACTATTGAGCCCAATTACAATGCTTAATTGTATAGCATCAATCCCACCATGTCTCAGACATCCCGGATGAATGTTACCTAGCTGACTTTTTAATCAAGTTGTAGTTCCAGGAAAACATGATGAATAGGTGTCGGAGCTATGTGAAATGTATGGCAGTGGATAAGGAGTAAAGCAGTATAAGATGCAGAATCTCGACTTCAAGATAAGATATCGACAAGGTTCCCATCCATGTAAAAAGAGTTCTGTCGGTATCATAGTTTGAACGAAACAAAATCCCTAACCTGCTTCTAAATTTGCCCATCCATGGTTTAAGTTGTGATAGGAAGAAGAGCTATATAGGAGGAAGTGCCTAGGGTCATACGGAGATATCGCACAATAAGATGTACAGGATGAGGAATTTATTACTCACCCTAGGCTACCATTGTCCCTCACAATACTCATCTGCACGCGCATGACCATGCGCTTGCGGGGACAAACGATGCAGACCAAATTAAGAACGCGATGTTTGGAAGATATCAAATGAAAGCCGTGTAGCTAGGTGAAAGTCATAAAAAAACTCTAGGAAAAGACGAAGTGACTCTAATGAAGCAACAATAAATCAGACACCCCACCAATCCCATAACAAAACACCAGTACTTTACCACCATTGCCGACCAACCTTACAAAGTATAATTTTTTCAATTCCAAGCATTTGTGAATCGTAAACGGAATTTACCCTCCTGAGATCTTGGGATCTTGGACTCAATGCTTCAACATTATCTTGAGTCCCAAGTAAAGGCTCATATTGGCGATATCTTGGAGTCTTGTCTTGAACATCGCTAAACTGGGCTGGAAGTTGGGTATTTCCCTTGATTCAACGACATGAAAACTCAGCTTCCCCACAGAGTTCGAGATTCAAAAAGATCAATATGATCCAAGGTGGCGGGCTTGTTGACACATTGCAAGGTAGATATTATACATCGCTATAGGTACTTTATCCGCATCGTGAAATGACGCCATTTAATGACCGAATTACCCGGAGGAGGCGAGCTCGCTCGCCATAGTGAAGAAAGTAACTTTCAAAGATACGGTGCTGACGTGTGATCGTAAAGCATTAGTTACTTTAGAATGCTTTCGTGCTAAGGTCAGATGGACGGTAAGACAGCTCAAATTTTCATGATGCCATTTCTGAAGAATTACTGATGTCATTAATTCTACATCTATCACCTGAGGTTTTTGTAAGTTTGAACCAAAGAAAATCCATTGATGAGTGTAGAGATAAGCGATGCTTGGGTGTACCTGAGGGACATGAATCGTATTATCGCAGTGATAAACATGTTTGAGGAGGAAGCGTGAGCAAAATTGCCCGCTGAATTTACGACTGGATTATCCACCGCTCCCAGCCAGCGGAAAGCTGGTCAGCACGCATGTATGCTGCAGAAATTTATCAAGTATCGCTATTGAAAATTGAGATAAGCAGGGCAAAGGCTTGAGGACGATGGGCTGGAAATCAAGACGAGCTTACCGTCTCGGGGCCTTTCTTCGGCTGGTGGTGGCAGATAAGTAGCAGTGGCAGGTGCCACACCCGCAATCTGATTCGCGAAGTATGCTAGAGCAGCAAGCACCAGGTATAGAAATGTGCGAATGGTACACAGACGGTATATTCCAAACTTCCAAGCAGTAAACATACAGTAGAACCTCGATATAAGCATGTTTAATATAAGATCTTCCGAATTTTTCCGAATTTTTCCCCACCTAAGTAAGGATAACCTCCACACTTATTTAGCATATCTTCCGGGGTATCCGCTGCGGCAGGGATATATATGCTTAATTCATACTCTTCCTGTGGTCAAAAAACATAATCTTATTTCGAGGACAAAATTACAGTATAATCCTCAAAGAGAGTAGGTAGGTACCTAGGTAGTACCTTACCTAGTTAGAGTGTTGCTGAGATTTTCACTACCCACCATATACGTACGATAATAATTAAGATGAGTTTATTGTAACCTCGATATTAACATGACCCGGTTATATGCTTAATTTGGTCAGTCCGCCCCACATCCTTATATCGAGGTTTTACTGTATTTTTTCTCTGAGAACAGAGCCAATGCCTCTCGCTTATGATTGTAGTATTGTCTTATTACAATTGAGTTCAAAATTTTAGAGGCACTTTTTCGGTGTGCTTGGGACTGATAGTACTGATGTCGTGCTTTAGGTGGATTAACAGGTGGAGGGAAGTACGTGGGAGAAAGGGCTGGAGGGGGAGAAGGTCAACCTTGCCCACACCAAGGCCGATATCTTTTGCCGAGACACTTCGGGACAGATTTGACGATAAGGACACAGGGAAGGTACTTTGTGGTGACGGAAAATCCTTGTGGACTGGTCGGGGACGCCGTTTACTTGAGTAAACAGTACACCATCGCCCTGTTATACTATGTGCATGTTCAAGTCAAGGTCGATTTATTCTTTCCGCTTATCCACTTTCAAGCGTGGGAAAATTCCTCTTTCTTGGTTCCGGCATGGCTGGGCTGGCATGCAACACACTTGGATGTTATCAAGAATGAGGCGCCAAGGGAACAAAGCATCCACCTCGAACGAACAAGCTGGGGCAAGAACATGGGCAACATCTTCGACAATCTTGACCCTTGCGATAGCCTTTTAAAAGAGTAGTGATTGGTCCATCTCAGCTGACAAGTCTATTGTTACGTTTTCCCAGTCCTTCTAGCGTCTTGGTATATTCTTGGGAGCCTGGGGTCGAAGGCGGGGACTGACTATGTTGCCTTGAAAGACTGGTCAGCGCAGGGCCGGGCTTCATTGGCGAATTGATAAGAGTGTCTGGGCGCTGAAATGTGAGCGTGGTGCAACAGATAGCCAGCACAAAGTCCGGAATGAGAAGGTGGTAAGAAACGACAAGAGAAGACAAGACACAGGTAATTGAAGTTTTGAGGGCTAGACCTGGCGAGGAGACGAGAGATATTTCGAGAAGTACTGTAGTGAGAACGAGAAGCTCAAGCAGAACTGAAGATGCCTCGAGAAAGAAAAGAAGAAAGCAGGTTGATCCTCTATCTCTTACCAGAAGTATGCAATCATTGGTAATGAAAAATAATACTAGATATTGTACTAGCAGTACGAGTATGCCGAGCCAAGCCCCCGTCGCATCTATCTGCCCGCTCCAGTCCCAAGTGGGAAAGATCCGGTACGACTCTCATCATCCTTCCAGTGTTCCGCAGCCCAACGCCATGTCTCTCTCTCCCCGGACAGCTGCAGCTTTTACCTTCTTACCCAATGTGGCAAGGCAAGGCAAGATAGGTAGGACATCGGTGCACAAGGCTGAGCTGCGGTCAAGTGACAGTTCGTAGACAGACAAGACAAGGCCCCTATCGGCTTTATTCTACTCCACTCACTCAGTCAGCTTCACAACACTTCATAAGACCAGCCCTCCCCCGCCGTCTTCTCTGCTT